>JASDQU010010614.1:187305-205008 GCA_032191745.1 Picea mariana | reverse complement strand
TATTTCTAATGCGTGAAATGAAATCTAAATGCTCAATGCAATGCATGAAAGGAAATCTATTCTATTGAAAGCATGAAAGACTACCAACTAAACTTATGAAAACAAGAAACTATTTCTTCTAACTTATGAAAGCAAGAAACCATCTTCAATCTACGAAACACTCAAATGTAATGTTGGTGGTTGTGTGAATGCCTTCAGTGGTGATGGATGATATCTCGATGACACTTAACCACAAAGGAAATTTCTAATGGTATAAGCTCAATACTAATTTCAATGGAAAAATGAAAGGTGTGAAGTAAACAGTCCAATGCAAACTTAGCCATGATAAAAGTAATGTTAAATACCCTTCATATTGATGTACAAACCATTAACATTATAATGAGATCATCATTATCTAACTAAGGAATTTAACTGCATTTTAATCTATGAAATGAAATTGCGTGAAATAAAACTATACTATGCCTATTTTAATCATTCAAGCTATGATAAGAAAATGAATTAAAAACAGAAATTAAACTATGCTTATTAAAAATTAAATTGACAATTAACCAACAACTAAACAAATGAATTCTATCTAAAACTAAGACAAGCAAACTATGATTAATAACTAGAATTAAATCTATCCATCCATCAAAGATCTCTGTCAAATGAAACCCAAATAGAACTCTGTGTTATTCTAAAAACAACTCTATTTTAAACTTGATTGTAAGATCATAAATAAAAGTGTAATCTGATATCTAGATGCATATGGGGTTAGTGTAGAGACTTGCAAGTCTATCCCTAGCCTACAAAACTAATTCATGCTAACATAACTCATCACACTAACCTGCAAAAGAACAATAAAACAATTAAATCACAGCTAGCTAATTAAAACACAAAACATGCATGTAAAGGAAATAAAAGACAATTTAAATTATGAAATGTATAAACAACACATTGATCATCACCAGACTGCTAGTGGCCCCCCCCAACAAGTCATGGATACCATATACAAGCACACCACAAACTTCAGCAGGCCGAATTCACCATGAAAGTCAAAAACACAGTTCTAGCACTATTCTGGCAATGTGAAAAATGAAAAACAGAGTATAATGAGTTTATCTCCAATCTGATGGCTAGTCTACTTGCTTAAGAATCTAATGATCATCCTGGTAGTATTTATAGGTTTACAACCCAGGTGGTCGACCACAGAAGGGTTGAACCAACTCTAAATTTGGCAATTTACAATAAATGCATCCATAATTAACAAAACGGAGGAAACCAATAATCTCCCTCTTTGGACAACTGAAATCGAGTTGTCTTGAGCTTAGTAGCTAGAGGGGGTGATGACAAACAAAACCCATGTGCTCTATTTGTCCACCACCGGCTGCCAATACCATAACCGCCAACTCGCCTTGCATTTTTGTGCAATATTGGATGCTAGAACGAGTGTCGGATCGAGTACCGGAACAAGCGCCAGATCAAGTGCCGGACCAAGAAACATGGTGCATTTTTCTCTGTAATAGCAGAAAAACATGAATTAACTCTTGAAAACCATAAAATATGATAAATTAAACTTGATTGAATCACAAAACACGAATTATACCTACCTCATGCCGATTATATCATTTTATCATAAAATTATTCAAAAAGCTCCTTTGAAAGATAAAAATGCATATGTACATATGGTAAAAAGTGTATAATAACGTCATGAAAATGATCATATCTCGGGCTCAACATTATGCTTCACGATCTACTTCACCTTCTTCTTCATCATTTTCAAGTGCCTTAAAGAGTCACTATCACTATCATCATCCTCATTTTATGAGGAGTTGTCTTCTATTGAGTAGAGACTTTTCTTAAAGAATTTCTTTTTGTTTCTTTCCTTGTCTCCTTTCTAATATTTATTTCATTTCTTGGGAGCTTCTTCTTCATCACTATATATTCTTAGAATAAGGACATTTAATAGAAAAATGACCAATTTTACCACAATTAAACATTTTAAAGGAAGCTTACCTTTGTATTTTCTAGTTCCTCTCTTCAACTTCCTTACGAAGTTTTCCATTTCTTCATCTTGATATGAATCATCGTTGCAACTACAGTTTGACTTTTAATTTTTCTTATTCTTATTTGTCTTCTTGGATTCTTTGAAAGTTTCTTCCTTCCTGGATGGATTATTCTTCTCTGTTTTCATTTCATAAGCTATAAGGATTCCATGTAACTTGTCCATGCTCAATGTAGCAAGATCTTCTCTTTCTTCTAGCTCTGAAATCTTAGGATAAAATCTCATTGGAAGAGACCTTAGTACCTTTTGAAAAATCATTGGTTCTTTCATTTCTTCTCCTAAACCTTTAATATTGTTCACCATTTCATCAACTCGTAGAAAATAAGCTGCAATATATTCATCTTCCTTCATTTTCAATTGTTCAAATTGACCTCTATAAGTTTTAATATTGCCCCCTTTTCCTTTGGCATATCCTTCGTAAACATTTTGAAGTTTGTCCCAAATTTCCTTTGTAGACTTGCAATGCATAACCTTGACATATACTAAACTAGCCATACCACTCATAATAACATTTGTAGCCTTTGAATGTTTTTTAGAAAGTTTGTTTCCATGTTTATCCATTGGGGGAGTGGCAGGTACCTTGTATCTTTCTACGAATGCTTTCTAGACATCAAATCCCTGTGCCTACAAATATGTTTTCATCCTTGTATTTTAGAAGGAATGGTTCTGATCATCAAAAACTAAAGTTCCATTCTTAGTGCACTCCATGATCTACCTCCCAGTGATTAGATTGTTTGTGAAGGACCTGCTCTAATACCAATTATTGGAATACAGAGAGGGGGTGTGAATCAATATTAGGCACTTTTTAACACTTTTAATCACAATATGCAAGAATTTAATATATCAATAATTTATCACTTATGGTTGTGTTCAAGATACCATAAACATGTAACCACAAAACATAGTACAAAATAATTTTACATGGAAACCCTAATGGGAGAAAACCAAAAAATTATTTCTTATATAACGAAAGATTACATTCATAGGAAGCATCAACTTCTAAAATTCTCCAGCACCAACTGGAAGGAGGCACCAACCCCTTGATTTATAGGCTCCAACCTGAAGGAAGATACAAGTCTCTAGATTCTCCATCTCCAACTAGAAGGAGGCTCCAACCCCCTATTTTATAGGCTTCGACCAAAAGGAAGCTACGACTCCCTAAATTATCTGGGTCCAACCGGAAGGAAGCTATGACTCCTTGAATTCTCCGAGTCCAACCAGAAGGAGGCTCCAACCTCCTTTCCTTTCCCCTTCCTCCTTCCCTGAATTATAAGTGTGAAACTCAACCTGTCACTGTTGTTGTCACTGATACATCATCATCAAAACTAAACTCAACCTGCCACTGTAACTATCACTGATACTATTACAACATCACCATCAAAACAAGACTCAACCGGTCACTGTAACTATCACTGATACTGATACATCATCATCATAAAAACTATATCCATACCAATAATCACATAAAACTCATGCTAAGATCATCAAATGACATATCCAAATCATTTTCTCAATATTACCATGATATGCATCAAACCATGTGCCAAGATATGCATTAAGCATGTGCCAATATATCTAAAATACACCTCAAACCATGTGCCAAAGTATTCAAGATACAATCCTCAAGCATGTGCATACCATCCAAGATATGTCTCAAAGCATGTACCATAACCATCAAGATATGCATCAAAGCATGTACCATAACGATCAAGATATGCCTCAAGAATGAACATCAAAACATAGCTTTTATCATGTAAAGAACCTGGTGCACAGATCTCATACCATCAAGACCTTGCTCAAATTCAACATCAAGAAGATAACATCTTCATCAAAGTTTACTTCATCCTAGCTAGACAAGACCAGTCAACTCACGAAACCTTGTGTGACAGTGTTGTGCAACCTATGGGGGCCTCATGGGACACCCTATACCTGACCCATGAGGTTCTTCTGAATTAGGGTTACTAGAAACCCTTGTCCAATCTATGGCTCTGAGACTTCCTTCTTCGCACTCCTCCGTTACCTCATATTTGCTACCTCAGATTCACTAGGAGATCACATACTTGCTTGATTTCTTGGTAATTATGAGAGGATATTTGATATCTATTTATACCCTTCCAAGAAACTCCTTTACTTGAATTGAGATGACCTGTAACTTCTTATTTGTAACATTTTTTATTCTTTAATTAATTTTGGGGCCGACTTGTAACTTCTTGTTGCAACCATTTGGGGGATTTTTTACCATACTATGGGGCTTGATCTTTAAGAGGGTGTAACTTCTCAACCGTGAGGAACCACATGGAGTACCACCTACCATTGGAAACAACATGATGAGGACCATCCATATATGATATTTTTTCATGCAGTTATAATGTCCTTCATACTTGTTTTCTCCAATCAACTTTGGGCTTCATGACCTCACCTTCAGGGATTCATAAATAATTAACCACTTGACCATACTTCAAGGGATTCTTGTAGGATTCTTCAAAGTGTCTTCCCATGAGGGAAATTATTAAAGATATGACATAAGGGGACCACTTTGGAGACTTCTTCAAATACACCCATTACTTCTAGTTGACATCAGTGACAACCAATTTTTCAACAATAGTCTTTGGAAACTCTTGTCGATTCCCCATTCTTGATAGGGATGAAAGGATGGTATGTAGTTTGTCATTGGTTTTGTAAACCTTTGCTTGTAGGTTATTGATATTAGAGACCTATTATTTCAAATTTTTAATCTTATAGACCTATTCTTGTAGGTTGTCAATCTTAGAGAAATATTATTTGATATTAGAGACTTGTATTTCCACTTGTGTGATATTGATATCTATTGGAGGGCCTAGTGTTATAGCAAGATTTTCCTCACCCTATGAAAATTTGCTCAGAAGGCATTTTTCCATTTCCCTATGCAGACTTGAAATCCCTTTTTTTAGTTCCTAGAGCTAAAAATAATATTTTTCCACATATGCGCACCCTAACAGTTATACAACATCTGTATATGTAGGTTTCACCACTACAGCCCGTGTACATCGGGTTTTGTGCCCAAAATTAAAAAAAGGTGCTGGTTTCCATGTCATGTCACAAGATCTATGATCCTTGACCTTCCATATACTGGAAACGTTTTGACTCAGCCCTTCAGTTCCATTTGAAGGCTATAAATGGGCCCTTTCCAAGCGGTGGAAAAGAGGAGAATAATTCAACTTTGAGAGCAAAGTTACTATGGAGAAATTATTCACTTCATATTGAGTTTGTATCCCTTTATCCTTTTAAGTCTGAACACATTGTTCAACCCCCAAGATCTTCCCTACTTGATTGAGTACCTCATTGTCTCTCTTATGTGAGCTTTCTTTTGGTGGAGGATTGAAGTGGTGGAGGCTCAGCTGGAAGGGACTTATTTTCTTGGTTCCGAGCCATGCCGACATAGAAGTTTGTAATTCATACACTTATGTTGATTACATTTTAATAGAAATACTCTTTTCTCGTCCAATTAATGTCTTGCGAATATTTGAATTGTTATTCTATGGGGATATTTGTTATGAATATTGATGGATTATGCTATTGAATGTGCTAACTTTATATATTATCACCATATACTTGTGTTTCTTGGTTGTTGAGGACAAGTTGCAGGTGTATTTCTTTGATTCAAGTGCTCAATGGTGAACTTCATCAAACGTCTGGATGAGGTAGTCTCTTTATCTTGTATCGTTATCATATTTTTTTATATAACATACTTGGGATTAGAGTTGATTTCTGCAGTCATTTCTGTCTGTTGTAGTTTATCCCATGCAATAGAGAGATTTTCCTCGTAATAGAATTGGTGACCATACTGGGGATATAATCTTTTTTTCAGGGTTTGGAGTGTTTTTCTCCTTTGATTACTCTCGTTTATATTGAGTTTCTTGTCGCTTGATTTCTTGACAGCCTATGTTCATTTTGAGTCTGAGTTTCTTAGCCTTATCCTTGATCCGGCAGTGTCTTAATACATATACGCAGTTTTTTACCTGACAGTCATGTACATACACATTATGTCCTTCTGCAAGATGCATATATACATGTTTTTCCCCTAAATAGTTGCGTACATCATTATTGTGTACTTGGTTGCTGAGTTTGATGCTTGTTGGGTAAGTTTTGATGGTTGCTAAGTCTTCTTGGTTCTTTGTTATGACTGTTGAGTCCCTGTAGAGTGATAGGAAACCTTTCTTTGGTTGAATTTTTGGGTGGTGCCTTTCTCATCATCCTTTTCATTGATTTTCCTTACATTTTGGGCTAGGTGTTTGCTTCTTGATATCCTAATTGGTTTTTCTCTAATTGCATTCAGTAGAATCTTAATATCAAGTTGGTCTTTAGTCCTTTCATTTTCATTCTTTTATATTGAAAATACAAAAATATTAAGCATTTTTCATTGTTGGCATTTGATATTTTGGGTTCTTATCATCGATATTAGTACATGTATGGAAAGATTTCATTTTATTTTGAATTGCAAAATTAAATTGAAAACTGCATTTTGAAAAGCTTATCATTTATTGGGAATTGAAGTTAGCACTTTGCATTTTATTCATATTCATTTATTTTACTTATTGATTCATAACATCATCAATTTCACTACCGCACCTTTTTGAGTAAGCAAGGCCACTAAAAGCAATGTTGATAATTAAAAAATGATTAGAAACAATTTTATTTTCTAGGGTGCAAAACTAGCTTAGGATTTAGAGCCTTGGAATAGGATTTTGTGAGTAAACTTCTCCAAGGCTATTAAATCAACATATGTGTCTGACTAAGGGAGTGGTGAAATCCATTGTATAATTGGTGACTTTATGAGGCTTTTCTTACACTAGAGTTAAGAACGAGGTCGCGTGAGGTTGGTTGAGGGGATATCCGCCCAATACCTTCTTAACATCAAATATATTTCTAAGGATCTATTCATATATGGGGATCTTGCTAGTACCTTTACCTCTATGAGAGGCAGTTCTTTCAAGGTTTCGGTCTTTGTTACCCTACCCATATGATGGACCTAACTTATGACTATTCTCTTGTGCATCAGTTATATCGTGGTTGCTAAGTTGCTTGACATAGGTACCACATAGGTTACTTGTAGGGGTTATTCTGCAGGTACCCTAGGTTAGATAAGGGTTAGACAACACACAACCTTTATGGAGGATTACCTCTCCGGGGGGGATCTCACCGACTGGTTGTTAAGCCCACGAGGGCCCTTATAAATGATTTTGATACCTCTGATATTTTGCAGGGAGTCTCAGGCCCCTCTTGGGCAAGGCATACCTACTTTAGGGAGGGAGGCCCCTTTCAACCACTTTATCTTGTTTGTTTGCATATTGGCATTTTGTTTATTTTGGTGTGCTCTTTGATTATTAGTTGACCTTAGGATTTTGTATTACGCCATGAGTTTTCATTATCATGGATAGTGGAGTCCTTTTGACTCCCTCATATAGCGCTACCTCCCCCATGACATTCACTCATTTCATGTGAACGAATCCATATGTGTTTCATAATGGTATGTAGAATCAAGATACTCAGTCAATACCTTGGATATCTAATCATTTTCCTCTTGATGTTTCAAATATGCTTTCACCTTTTCCATCCTCTTCCTATCTTGCTTATATGAATCCTAGTTTTGGATCTGGGGGCATGATGGCTCCTTTTTCTATGTCTTCATTTGATGGGAGTCATATCCCTCAACCGACCCTCATAGTGGGAGGTTGGAATCTCCTTTCTTACAGATCCAATCATGGCTTCACTCTTCCAGGAGAAAGTGCTCAAATGGGTGGTTATTTTTCTTGTTACACCCCGTCCATATATCCTTCATCTACTATGTCAGTTCATATGAACACTTTTCCCATGACGAACCTCCATATATCCTCTGGTAGTTCATACGAAGGGAGTTAGTTTTATCATGGTACGGGCTACCCCCTTCGCACAATCCCTTTGTCTGGGGGAAATATATATCCTCATATGAGTAACTTGTGTCACACCTTTTTCTCTTCGCATACATATTATTTGTTGATGATGCCTTTACAAAACTCTATGGATCAATTAGGCAGAGGATACTACCTTTCCAAGAAGGGACATCGTGTAGAACGAGATCCTTCCTGGTCTACAATTTCTCAAAACCAGTCTTTTCCAGGACCTTGATCTCAAATGCCAACTGTCGTTGCTGGTCTAGCCACTGCAAGCCATGTTGGGGGCACAACTCTAGTCGCCATGAGTCATTTTGACATCACATCTCCAACCCCGGTCAACCATGTTGGAAAGTCATCACCAACCTATGTACATCATGTAGGAGATGAGACACTAGCCTCTGCTAGTTGCACTTATAGCATGTCACCAACCATTGTGAGTGACATTGGGGGCATTCATATGATTGAGAAGCCTCGACGTATAGGATGTAAGCCAAAGTTCCTTTGTAGGCTTTGCAAAGGAGGCCATTTAAATCACTTTTTCCCTACTATTGTTGAGATAGAATAAGTGTAGTCCTTTTCTGAAAACCATTCAGGTTCGGAGTCATCTTTGGTTTCCAAACATTTTGTTTCTCCTTTGATTGACACTGTAGTCATGTCGATGCAATCTTCTCCCAACAACACTCTTGTTTTGAGGAGTGAAGATTATTTTTACCATGTCATGGACATTCCTAGTCCTGCATATTCTGAGCAAGGGTGAGTTCTACTTTCCTCGAGTTCTCTTCCTCCAAATATTAGAGAGGTTCCCTTTGACTGGGATGGTATTGTGGGGTATAAAATTCCTTCTCCTATGCCCTTTTAGATAAGAGGAATTCTCTGATATATCATTGAGAAGGTAACCTCTAAGAGTTTTTTATCCCTCTCTACTTGGAAATCTCTGGGTTTTTCCAAGCTTGTGTCAGCAGTTCATAAGTTACTGACCATTAACAAAATTTCTACATAGGAGCCCTGGCATCCCCCATGATATGATGCTTAGAAAAATCCCAATGAGTTTGGTTTAAGCTCTTTTTCGACTCTCTCAAAAAGAGAAAATATTGTCGAGTGAACTTGTCTCTTTCACACTCATAAATCAGATTTGAAATGACATCTATTTGGTGCAAGTTTACCCCTTTTTCAAACCAAGTAGACTAAATTCATGAAAAAGGACATTTTTTGGCGTTAAGTTGTAATTGCCTCTCATTCTCTTGCTTGCAGTATTGAGCCTATTGACGGTTCTCACTTTTTCATTATAAGCCTATCACCTCAGCAATTTACATCATCAACCAAGCAGAGCCTTGTTTATATCCTTTTCATATTGACACCCTATACCCAAGAGGAAACATTCCCCCGAGTGTCCATCTCCTACATGCACCTCCTTGCATTGAGGATAGGTATGTTCCACTATTGGAACTAGTTTCTTACTTGTGACACTCGTTTCCTCCTCTGTATCATAGCATTCATTTGACTATGAAAAAAAAAAAAAGAGGGGCAGGAAAATAATATTATCTTATATTGGCAGCAGATGTGTCGCCTTTGAACAGAGCAAAAAATTTTGAGTCCACTTGTCATAAAAAAATTTGGTTTAGCATGACCTTAGGAAGCTGAGCTCGTTACTTAGATTTTACTCCCCCGACTGGTTACTCTTCTAGTCCATATGGAGAGTTTTATTGGTGCCTCATGCATCACAAAGTTTCATCATTGAGTCTATGTTGCCAGAGTCTTCCATATGTCTCATGCTCTTGTTCAAAGGATGTTTATCAACCTGTGTCGGCCATTCCTAAGAATTCTTTAATTTGCATGTTGGCCATACCCTTAGTGTGTCTCAGAGTTACATGAAGTTGTATTCCTACCATGCACCCTGGTCCTACTTTCATCATTGGTAGGTAACCTTGAACCCAACAGTCGACATTTCATCATTGGTCACTGACTGGGGGGTTTCCCTTGTGTTCAACGAAAAGAAATCTATTCACATTAGGATTCATGCAGTGTCTTGGATGAAATTAGATTTATTGGTGGTTTCCTTTCCTTTGTCAACAATTTTTCTTATTGGCTTCTATTCAGAGGGTCTTTTTTGTGTACCTCTTCCATCTGGCACACGCGAAAGATGCACAGGGTCATTGGTTCATGAACATGTTCTTCGTCTGATTTCCTCCAAATCATCAAGATTCTGGTTTGTATCTTGTGTTGAATGATGAGATATTCCTCAATGCTCTCCTTCCATCGACTTCAACCCATCTATTCTGGAAATGAGACCATTGTATACATATATCATCAAACGAGACTATTCAGATTGTACTCCATTGTATACATATATCGTCAAATTGATTTTGAGATTGGTTTTACTAGGCCTTGTTCACGACTATGACAACCTTTGCATGTATCCACCTTTGTATTTCATATTCATGGCCATGGACAAATTTTTGGTATATTTTCACATGGATCTGCAATGTAATTCAAATTGGAAGCCATGTGTGCAAAGTCAATACATATTGTAATATTCTCATGAGAAACTAGTTCATCCAGCTGGGTCTCCATTACTCCACTTCTGGGTATTATAATGTATTTCGGCCATCATATATACTCCTATGACCTCACACATTAGGGGGCATCTTTTATAGAAATATTTTCCTCACCCTATGCAAATTTGCTCAGAAGGCATTTTTCCATTTCCCTATGTAGACTTGAAGTCCCTTTTTGCAGTTCCTAGAGATAAACATAATATGTTTCCACATATACATGCCCTAATAGTTATACAACATGCGTATATGTAGTTTGCACCACTACAACCTGCGTACATTGGGTTTTGTGCCCAAAATTAAAAAAATGGTGTCAGTTTTCCATGTCACGTTGCTAGATCCATGATACTTGACCTTCCATATACTGAAAATGTTCTGAATCGGCCCTTCAGTTCCATTTTAAGGCTATAAATGGGCCATATCCAAGCGGTGGAAAAGAGAAGAGGAATTCAACTTTGAGAGAAAAGTTACTTTGGATAAATTATTCACTTCATATCGAGTCTGCATCCCTTTATCCTTTTAAGTCTGAACACATTGTTCAGCCCCCAAGCTCTTCCCCACTTGATTTATAACCTCATTGTCTCTCTTATATGAGCTTACCTTTGGTAGAGGCCCAGCTAGAAGGGACTTAGTTTCTCGGTTCTAAACCGTACCGACACAGAAGTTTGTAATTCATACACTTCTGTTGATTACATTTTAATAGAAATACTCTTTTCTCATCTAATTAATGTCTTGCAAATATTTGAATTGTTATTCCATGGGAATATTTGTTATTAATATTGATGTATTATGCTATTTAATGTGTTAAATTTATATCATCACCATATACTTGTGTTTCATGGTTGTTGAGGACAAGTTGCAGGTGTATTTCTTTGAGTCAAGTGCTCAACGGTGGACTTCATCGAACGGAGGGACCAGGTAGGCTCTTTATCTTGTCTCATTAGCATATTTGTTTATATAGAATACTTGGATTATAGTTGATTTCTATAGTCATTTTCGTCTGTTGTGGTTTACCCAATGCCATAGAGAGATTTTCCTCGTAACACTAGTCATCTCTGTCGACTAGACCCACGCGTTGACTAGGAATGAGAAGTTGAATTGTAATTCGATTGATCACTGGGTTGGGTCAAACGACCAAGGTAGTTAAAACAATTTTGTAACTACCTGATACCTAAATTAGAGTATATATATGAAATTATGAATGTAAGAAAGTGGTGGTATATTGGTGATATATTGACATAATAAAGGATACTTGTTGTTGCTCTCTCCATTACTTTCTCCTCCTTATCTCTTCTATTTGTGTTCATGTATGATGCTTGTATAATACATTATGTGAAGTACTATAAGTAGCCTCTCCATAAAATCCCCTATATTACAACAATATCCATGTTCATGTTTTTCATGGCCACCATGGGACCCTTGGATCCATAAGAAGGGTTACTTGATAGATATACTGATGCAATACTCATCATGTTGATGTGGGGAAAAATCCAAACATCGACATGAAGGAGAGTTTCCTGATGGTAGGTCCAAAATTAGACCCACTCTTATTTGAATAGAAACCTCCACCAGTATATGGGCCCAACTTCCCCTAACTAAATGAATTGATCTCCGCAGAGAGACTTTCCATTCGAGCTAGGATACATCCCAAATGTAGAGATATTCTAATATTATAATGCAATCCTACATTAAAGAGCGGTTGCAATCCTATTCTAACAATAACAAAATCAATTACATATGTATAACTTGATGTGAAAAACAAAAGTAGTTCCAATTTTACAGAATACAATTATATTGCATACTTGTTTGCATATAAATGACTATAAGCATGTTCCTCTAATTGAATTCATAATTAATTTATAACCATTTACTACAAACAACAATTAGAAAGAATGACAAATTGAAACATTTACAGAAAACAATCACCAATAGTGCACTATTGAATAAATTCATCATTGTTGACGCTTAAAAACATAACGATGAATACTATGCTCGCAAATGATTGCCAAGCTCTATTAATTATTTATATTAATAAACTAGTAGGTGGGATCCCCTTGTAGACTTGTGGCACTATGATGGATATGATGCGCTTATATTTTGTTCGCTATTGTGATGGTACCAACACAATCTTCTACAATTCGATGCTTCAAATCATGGCTTATAATGTTATGTTGAAATAAGATGGTTGGTTGTTATATGCATCGAAATGATAGGTTTGATGATCAATCTCAGATTATATTAAGACTACCCTATGGATGAAAGGATTATTATAACTTTGGTTTTGATATTTCCATTAAATATGGAATCAATTGGTTTAATATGATCTTATTGAAAGGGATAACATTGGAGCTCTTTTAAATTAAAGGACTATATACAAACTCTAATGTGGTATTATTGTGACAAAGAAGGGTGTACAAATCCTTGCTACTATAGTTATGAGTCTCATTGGATGTTATATGTTGAATGCACATGGGTTAATGTTATAGCACCTTGTTATTTTTAAAAGGTTTGACATTACAAAAGGTGGCGCACTATGAAATTGGGATATGTCAATCATTATGTGGTTGATTTAATGCTTAGTGCTATGGTGAATTAGTTGGATCATACGTTGAATTGAATGAGGTTGGAGGGACAAGCGATGTGCATTTACTGCACGTCACTCAACAACCCTCGAGGTCTGTCACCCTAGTTATACTTGCATTTTGGTTTTTGGCTCTGGTGGTTGTTGATGCTCCATGTTTTTTGGTTGTGAAGGAGGCATACAATCTAAATATCTTCCTCGTGTAGGATTTTCCACATATAGTTCCTTACTCTTCCATCCCTGATGGTTTCTACTCCGTCCAAATCAATTTTTGGCTCAGGATTTCTTGTGGCCTATGTGTTTCTTAAGATATTATGGATTTTTGAACTGTGTATTGGTGTTGTGTCTGTAGATTCTTCTGGTGATTATTATGGATTGTTGGAATTTTGAATAAAAGAATGGTTATTCTCTCCTCGTTGTGTGTAATATTTACATGGGTTATGGATAAAATAGTAGTGAAACATGCTCGGTCATCTTGGGTTTTTGGGTCTGGTTCTCTGTGGAAATTTATTATTATGTTTGACAAGCTTCGAGATTTGTGCATGATTATTACCACCAGTCTCTTTGTTTAAGAATTGATACTTCACTTTCATCTTTGTGGTTGATATTTTCAATCATCTGGGTTGCAATGTGAATTGTTGAGAGTTTAAAGTTTTTTTCCTTGGATTGGAAAGACCTTGATCTATTAACTATCATAACATTTCTCTCGTTGACATTGTTTCTTGGAAAATGGCACAGTTGGGTTTGACATCACCCAGAAGTTAAATGGAAGCATTATATATGTTTTTTGGTTGGGCACGGGTTTTTGTTTGGGTATTCATTTTACAGTATTGTTTAAGAGTTCACTTCTTTTTGTTCTTTGTTGGAGGTGGCTAACTATCATTTGGTAACCCTCACAGTCGAGATTATGGTTACTTGTTATATGTATGTGGTAAATTATAAAAGGCATGAGTTGTCTGTGTTCTTCGAGGACTTATTCCTTTGATTGAGCCATCTGTTATCACTCTTTGTTCGTTGTGTTTAAAACCTAATTATGATCTTGATATCGTTTCAATCCAGTCAAGGGTAAAAGAGACACTTGTGTGTGCTTGGTTGATTGGGCACGATTTGACTTTGTTTCTCGTTGGGAATTTAAAAAAAAGAAGTCTGTACATGTTAATTTATGTGAATCTTGGGCTCATGAGTTGCATGTTATTTGTTGAATGTTATTCACATCAATTATTATGTTGATTATAATGATAGGAGACCTGTGTGTGAAAGGATTGGGGTCTGATTAGAAGTTTTTCGAATACTTTTTGAATAATGGACAAATGGTGGTTAATAATGTGCATATTCTTATTTGATTTTAAAGAATAAATATTGGATATAAATGGTTGGAATCATTGTGCATTTTCTATTGGTTTTAAAAGAAAAAGGGATTTAGCATTGGATTTATAGATGGTCGTGGCTTAAAGGACTATTATGATCATCATATCGATTGAAATACTGTTTGATAGGACTTATGTATAAATATTATATAGATGCAAAGGTTATTGTAATTGAGTATTTTTGGACATATGAATTGTTCTTGGAAGTCAACAAGCAATCCGTAAAGGAAGTAACAGTTTAGATGGTAGTTTTGAAAAGTGAATGTTGATTCAATTGTGGAGGTCTGAACAAAGTTATGTTTGATTATTGGATTTGATTTGTTTCTATATGAACAATATCCATATTATGTCCCTATCATGCTACCATTTTTCTCTCATTATATTCCCCTCATAATACCAATTTCATTTTTACATACCTATTCTGTAAAATAAATTAAAAACGGTTCATGTAACAACGACAAAAGATATGACATAACAATGTATTATAACCCTAATTTGCACCAGATATGCTTAACTGGCATCAGACCATCTCATTTTACATCTTTTTCCAAGACACCACTAAACAACTCTTCTTAAAAACACCTTTTTTTAAGGCACACATTCCTTGCTCCACTACTGCACACGTGTATATGGTGGTTGTCCCACTACAACTCGCTTATACCTACAAAAGCATGAAAAATGGAAAGTTGCAGACAAAACTCACAGCTTTGGGTAAGTTACCTAAACCATTTGACTGCCCATAGCCGGTCACTCGACCAAATACCTAGCCCTTTCTAGCCTATAAAAGAATGGGTAGGGGTCCCATTTGAAAGGAGGAAATAATTGTAAAGAAACTCTACCCAATTTCTCATTCCCTTTGTCCCAACCGTTTTCAACTAGTGTTTGAAGAGAAGCATATACAAAAGAAGTTGGAGCATAGTTGAAGTGGATCCCAGGACCAAATTTGAGGAGCAGTGGCCGATCTCACTATTGTAAGGTTACTCTTGTGAGATTAATAAAAGAAGTACTTTTCCCATCCCACCATATGAGATTGTCAATATTTAAATTTGATTATATTTTGATAGAATCTCTAACCCATTAGTTCATAGATCATATGGATGTTTGGAGTTCTTTGTTTGTCTATTTGTGAATGCAGGTCAGCTTTGGGAGGAGATTTGCAGTCAAGGAGAAATCGAACGTTAAAGGATCGACATCAAACACAGAAACTAAGGTACAATAAATTGATCTCTTTAACCTTGTATTGGCATATGAATAACTGGGTTTATTATTGGGATGTTGGTAAGAAGTAGGAGACTTTAGGTCATTTTCTGCATGCATTACAGAACCCTTAATGCTATTCCGTAGGGGGATTACCCACCCACAACAGAATTGGTGACCATACTGGGGACATCTCTAGGGTTCTTGGGGATACTTGTTGGGTATTTTAAATTGGTTTTATTACCTTTTTTCTGAGTTTCTGCAAAAGTATGAGCTAGTAGGGATTCTGGTCTTCCATACCAGTACTCCCTGCTTTCTTTGCTTGGCTGTTTTTTCTTTTCTGGGAAGCTACAGAGCCATACGCGGCCTGTATAAGGCCTGCATGCATATACACGTGCCCTAACTTCACCCAGCCCACGTACATATGCTGGCTGCTAAAGGATCAATAGCGTGTCTGAGTCCAAAAAATTTCTTTTTGAGGAGAGGTAGTCATCCTCTTCCCTTTCAGAAGTGATCCTTCTCAGGGGTTTTCTGGATCTAGTTTTGGGTCTCTATTGTTGCAGTTTGTAGCCTAGGTATAACCTCAAATTAGATTTTCTTTATCAATTTTCCTTGCATCTTTTTCTGTCAAGAGTAAGTTTTTGTACCTTTAAGGGGTTCTAGTTTTCAATACGAGTACTCCCTGCCTGAGCTTAGTTGCTTGTCTTTCTTATTTTGAGGAGAAACAGAGGAACACGTGGCCTGTAGTGGGCCTGAACGCATTTATACGCATCTTGTCTTTGGGCAGATCGTGTGCATACGCTAGTTGTTGAAGTAACAATCACGTGTCTGTCTGGAAAATTTTGAGGAGGCAGTCATCCTCTTCCCTATCAAGATTCACTTCCTAGGTTTTTTTTCTTGTTTGATTATGGTCTCTATCATAACAATTTTAGCCTAGGTTGGATTCCAGCATAGCTTGCTTTTTCATTGAAAGTTTTCCTCTATTTTCTTTGCTAGGTTTTTTGATGAGATAGTGAGTCAGTCTGATCTGCCCTTTTGGTTGTCAGTAACTCCCCGCAGATTGTGGTTGGCCATAAGTCCTTTTTGGACTTATATTATCTTTATTTTTTTACCATTTTTCTTCAGAAAAGAAGAAGACATACAATTCTAAATTTTCTTGTTTTTGAAGCATAATAAAAAAAACGAGAAGCTAGATTTTTTCTTTGTTTAAGTAGTTGGTTGTTTGCATTAATCATCAAGAAAAAGATTGTTTTCGTAAGTTCTTAGTTGTTGACTTAGGACAATAAGTAGCTCGTAGTCGAGTGAAATCTTGTTTTGAGTTTTTTGTTAAAAGATCTTAGAAAAAAAAAAGTTTGAAAAGTTGGTTAAAGAGTTTGAAGTTGCAAATCTTTATTTTTTGAAGAAGTACTTTGTTTTCATACATTGCATGTTCTTTCCTTTTCGTCGCTCAAAAACATCACTGGTTTCATTTTCATCTCCTATGACTTAAAAAACAGCCACTAAAATTAATGATTAATTAAAATCAACTAGACTTTATGTTTGTAGGGTCCATCAACTAGTCTAGGATAGAGCCTTGATTTAGGATTGGAGAGGAAACTCTTCAAGGCTGCTAAAAAAAACATAAGAGTCTGTGCTAGGGAGTGTCAAAAGTACAATATCGTGAAATTTATCCGGACCCCCCTCTAACATAGGGGCTAAACACGAGGTTGTGTAAGGAAAGGTAGCAGTGATAACCCCTCCAAAGATGGAACAAACGTAGTGGGGAACGCATATAGAGGGCTTGTCTTGGGATTCCGTTGATTGCATTTTCCACGGAGTTTTGTGGGTCTCGAATCCGTTCGAGGTGCTCAGTCGTCTTCCAAAACACTTGATTTCAATACCCTTGATAGGTTTCAGCCTCGATACCCTGCTCATTGCGGTCCACCTGACTGTCAACTGTACCCGCCTGGTGACTATTTACGCACTGACAACCTAGTTGCCTATCTTTCTAGTGACTTACACAAGTGACTGTGGGGGTATACCACAGTACCTAGGATAGACATCAGGCCAT
>JASDQU010010614.1:170757-186576 GCA_032191745.1 Picea mariana | reverse complement strand
AAGTGTACCAATTTTTAGTTAATTAGATGTCACCTTGCTGCATGTGGACTTCGCTTGGTCCTTTACAAGAGTTTGATTACCTAATTAGCTAGATGTCATTGGTACAACCTTGCAGAATTTAAAAGCCTTAGGAAGCTAGCATGTGGACATGTGGGTCCATTACTATCCTTTAACTCCCTATGTGTGAGGTAATCTAGAAAAATCATGAAACTATCCTAGATTGAACATGTGGGCATGTATGGGCCTGTTACAAACCTTTAAACTCTCCTAGTGTTTTGATCTAAGAAAGCAAAATTCCAACCACTATTCTATCTTTGTAGCATGTGGGCATGTATGGGCCCATTAAAAGTTTAAAATGTGTTTGAAAAATAAAACTAAGAGGGGTCCCAAAAAGGGTCATTGTCCTCTCCTAAAGGTTTTTTGAAATTTTGTTAAGGGAGATGAGATTGTTTTCACAATCTTTTTCTGATTCTCAAGATCGCTTGAAGGTGCGAGAGAAGAGCATACTCAAGGATTGTTACTTCAACTTCTAGTCCCAAATGTGAGTTAGATGTGATTAAATATGATTTTTCCACTTATGTTTGTAAATCAAAACTAGCCATCCACGTGGCAAAAAGCAAAGAAGGGAAATTGATTTTTATCCTCCTAAGTGCCTATGTGTGTTTTAGACTAACCCCTTTATATGATGAGGGGACTAAGTGTAATGTGGCTTTACAGCATTTTTGACATCATTTTTAAGAAGGTAGATGGCCTTCCCCACATCCCAAGAACTTACAATGAGAAATTTTTACTCAAATGCGTGGCCCCTAGTGCAGACAGAGGCGCACAGAGCGCAGGCACGTGAGCAGAGTTGCGACAGAAAGTGCATGCGTGTAGAGAAAAATTGTTGTTCATGTGCTTGAACGCACGATGTGCATCTGTGGGGTGAAATACCCGCGCACCTGTGACAAACGGCCGAGAAACAAAAATCCAAATGGATTTCTCTCAATTCTCCTGTGAATTGACTAGTTAGCAGGTCGGCAGAGGCTGGTTTGTGCACCTGCAAGTTAAACAAACTAAAAGGAAAGAAAAATAAACCCAAATGAGGTAGGAATTGATACCTTCTCCCCAATGGAGTCACCAATCTATTAGCACCCTTTTTGTCACCTTGGTGAGCAAATAAGGGGTGCTTACATGCACAGTTGGGTCTTGCTGAGCATGACAGCTGTAGAGGAAAGAGTTAGAGAAAGAAAAACAAAACTATAAGCAAGAATTAAACTAATACAAACTAAAATCATAAGCATATGGATATAGAGATAAGAAACACAAAAAATACCAATATCACCAATGTTTTTAGGCTGATCTATTGATGAAATCAAAGCACAATGAAGAAAGAGGACTATGAGTCCCTTCTTCTTCCAAAGGAAGGCTCTTGGACCCTCACAAACTTGCTCTCCTTAAAATAAGAAAAAAAAAATGGTGATGAAAGAACTCCTTTGCAAACCCACTCAATGGAGAGGTGGATTGCTCAATGAAATGGTGCCAAAGTGGTCTTATCAAGGATTGAGTCCTTCAAACAATCTAGGCAACATAACATTACATGAAATTCCTTGAGAAAATGAGGTTTCTTCATGGCTTTTTATAGCATTGCATTGGGTGATTATGTAACTCCTTTGTAATGTGACAAGAGGCTATTTAGGGCTTTATTAGGTCTTTGACCAGCCTACCATGCGGATTCAGATCAGATTTGAGGGTCAAATCGGCTTGGGAGCTGATACATAAGTGGTTGAGAGGCCGACCAATTCAATAAATGCGCCATTTAGCAGGTGCACAGGTTTTTGTGCCAACAGTCGCGCATCGTGCGCGTATACGTGCATTGTACATTTATGTTCCACGCATGTGCACGCGCACCCAACTTCTGTAAAGCGCTCTTCAATTTTTGGTTACTTTGTATAGTTTTTTACCTTTTTGGAATGCTGTGAAATTAATTCAGTGCCATGAATGACTTCATTATTGTTTGACGATGTTGAGTTCTTGTTGCCATGTGCGGAGGAAATTTCAGTGATAACACACTCGACCATACTTCAAGGGATTCTTGTAGGATTCTTCAAAGTGTCTTCCCATGAGGGAAATTATTAAAGATATGACATAAGGGGACCACTTTGGAGACTTCTTCAAATACACCCATTATTTCTAGTTGACATTAATGACAACCAATTTTTCAATAATAGTCTTTGGAAACTCTTGTCGATTCCCCATTCTTGATAAGGATGAAAGGATGATATGTAGTTTGTCATTGGTTTTGTAAACCTTTGCTTGTAGATTATTGATATTAGAGACCTATCATTTCAAATTGTTAATCTTATAGACCTATTCTTGTAGGTTGTCAATCTTAGAGAAATATTATTTGATATTAGAGACTTATATTTCCACTTGTGTGATATTGATATCTATTGGAGGGCCTAGTGTTATAACAAGATTCGCCTCATGAAAATTTGCTCAGAAGGAATTTTTCCATTTCCCTATGCAAACTTGAAGTCCCTTTTTGTAGTTCCTAGAGATAAAAATAAAATTTTTCCACATATACGTGCCCTAACAGTTATACAACATGTGTATACATAGGTTTCACCACTACAGCCCGTGTACATCGGGTTTTGTGCCCAAAATTAAAAAAAAGGTGTCGGTTTCCATGTCACGTCATGAGATCTATGATCCTTGACCTTCCATATAATGGAAACGTTCTAACTCATCCCTTCAGTTTCATTTGAAGGCTATAAATGGGCCCTATCCAAGCGGTGGAAAAGAGGAGAATAATTCAACTTTGAGAGCAAAGTTACTCTGGAGAAATTATTCACTTCATATTGAGTTTGTATCCCTTTATCCTTTTAAGTCTGAACACATTGTTCAACCCCCAAGATCTTCCCTACTTGATTGAGAACCTTGTTGTCTCTCTTATGTGAGCTTTCCTTTGGTGGATGATTGAAGTGGTGGAGGCCCAGCTGGAAGGGAATTATTTTCTCGGTTCCGAGCCATGCTGACACAGAAGTTTGTAATTCATACACTTCTGTTGATTAGATTTTAATAGAAATACTCTTTTCTCGTCCAATTAATGTCTTGCGAATATTTGAATTGTTATTCTATGGGGATATTTGTTATGAATATTGATGGATTATGCTATTGAATGTGCTAACTTTATATATTATCACCATATACTTGTGTTTCTTGGTTGTTGAGGACAAGTTGCAGGTGTATTTCTTTGATTCAAGTGCTCAGTGGTGGACTTCATTGAATGTCTAGACAAGGTAGTCTCTTGATCTTGTCTCGTTAGCATATTTTTTTATATAGCATACTTGGGATTAGAGTTGATTTATGCAGTCATTTCTGTCTGTTGTAGTTTACCCCATGCCATAGAGAGATTTTCCTCGTAATAGAATTGGTGACCATACTGGGGATATAATCTTTTTTTCGGGGTTTGGAGTTTTTTTCTCCTTTGAATGCTCTTGTTTATATTGAGTTTCTTGTCTCTTGATTTCTTGAAAGCCTATGTTCATTTTGAGTATGAGTTTCTTAGCCTTATCCTTGATCCGGCAGTGTCTTAATACATATACGCGGTTTTTTACCTGACAATCATGTACATACACATTATGTCCTTTTTCAAGAGGCGTATATACATGCTTTTCCCCTAAACAGTTGCGTACATCATTATTGTGTGCTTGGTTGCTGAGTTTGATGCTTGTTGGGTAAATTTTGATGGTTGCTGAGTCTTCTTGGTTCTTTGTTATGACTGTTGAGTGCCTGTAGAGTGATAGGAAACCTTTCTTTGGTTGAATTTTCGGGCGGTGCCTTTCTCATAATCCTTTTAATTGATTTTCCTTACATCTTGGGCTAGGTGTTTGCTTTTTGATATCCTAAATGGTTTTTCTCTAATTGCATTCAGTAGAATATTTATATCAAGTTGGTCTTCAGTCCTTTCATTTTCATTCTTTTATATTGAAAATACAAAAATATTAAGCATTTTTCATTTTTGGCATTTGATCTTTTGGGTTCTTATCATTGATATTAGTACATGTATGGAAAGATTTCATTTTATTTTGAATTGCAAAATTAAATTGAAAATTGCATTTTGAAAAGATTATCATTTATTGGGAATTGAAGTTAGGACTTTGCATTTTATTCATATTCATTTATTTTACTTATTGATTCATAACATCATCAGTTTCACTACCACACCTTTTTGAGTAAGCAAGGCCACTAAAAGCAATGTTGATAATTCAAAAATGATTAGAAACAATTTTATTTTCTAGGGTGCAAAAACTAGCTTAGGATTTAGAGCCTTGGAATAGGATTTTGTGAGTAAACTTCTCAAAGGCTATTAAATCAACATATGTGTCTGACTAAGGGAGTAGTGAAATCCATTATATAATTGGTGACTTTAAGAGGCTTCACTTACACTAGAGTTAAGAATGAGGTTGTGTGAGGTTGGTTGAGGGGATATCTACCCAATACCTTCTTAACATCAGATATATTTCTAGGGATCTATTCATATATGGGGATCTTGCTAGTACCTTTACCTCTATGAGAGGCGGTTATTTCGAGGTTTCAGACTTTGTTACCCTACCCATATGGTGGACTTGACTTACGACTATTCTCTTGTCCATCAGTTATATCGTGGTTACTAAGTTGCTTGACATAGGTACCACATAGGTTACTTGTAGGGGTTATTCTACAGGTACCCTAGGTTAGATAAGGGTCAGAAAACACACAACCTTTATGGAGGATTAACTCTCTGGGGGGATATCACCGACTGGTTGTTAAGCCCACGAGGGCCCTTATAACTGATTTTGATACCTCTGATATTTTGCAGGGAGTCTTAGGCCCCGCTTGGGTGAGGCATACCTACTTTAGGGAGGGAGGCCCCTTTCAACCACTTTATCATGTTTGTGTGCATATTGACATTTTGTTTATTTTGGTGTGCTCTTTGATTATTAGTTGACCTTATGATTTTGTATTGTGCCGTGAGTTTTCATTATCATGGATAGTGGAGTCCCTTTGACTCCCTCATATATTGCTACCTCCCCCATGACATTTGCTCATTTCATGTGGATGAATCCGTCCGTGTTTCATAATGGTATGTAGAATCATGATACTCAGTCAATACCTTGGGTCTCTAATCATTTTCCTCTTGATGTGTCAAATATGCTTTCACCTTTTCCATCCTCTTCCTATCTTGCTTATATGAATCCTAGTTTTGGATCTGGGGGCATGATGGATCCTTTTTCTACATCTTCGTTTGATGGGATTCATATCCCTCAACTGACCCTCACAGTGGGAGGTTGGAATCTCCCTTCTTACAGATCCAATCATGGCTTCACTCTTCTAGGAGAAAGTGCTCAAATGGGTGGTTATTTTTCTTGTTACACCCCGTCCATATATCCTTCATCTGCTATGTCAGTTCCTATGAACACTTTTCCCATGACGAACCTCCATATATCCTCTGGTAGTTCATACAAAGGGAGTTAGTTTTATCATGGTACGGGCTACCCACTTCACACAATCCCTTCATCTAGGGACAATATATATCCTCATCTGAGTAACCTGTGTCACGCCTTTTTCTCTTCACATATATATTATTTGGTGATGATGCCTTTACAAAACTCTATGGATCAATTAGGTGGAGGATACTACCTTTCCACGAAGGGACATCGTGTAGAACGAGATCCTTCCTGGTCTGCAATTTCTCAAAACCAGTCTTTCCCAGGACCTTGATCTCAAATTCCAACCGTCGTTGCTGGTCCAGCCACTACAAGACATGTTGGGGGCATAACTCTAGTCGCCATGAGTCATTTTGACATCACATCTCCAACCCCAGTCAACCATGTTGGAAAGTCATCACCAACCTCTGTACATCATGTAGGAGATGAGACACTAGCCTCTGCTAGTCGCACTTATAGCATGTCACCAGCCATTGTGAGAGACATTGGGGGCATTCATATGATTGAGAAGCCTTGATGTATAGGATGTAAGCCCAAGTTCCTTTGTAGGATTTTCAAAGGAGGCCATTTAAATCGCTTGTTCCCTACTATTGTTGAGATAGAATAAGTGTAGTCCTTTTCTGATAACCCTTCAGGTTAAGAGTCATCTTTGGTTTCCCAACATTTTGTTTCTCCTTTGATTGATACCGCAGTCATGCCGATGCAATCTTCTCCCAACAACACTCTTTTTTTGAGGAGTGAAGATTCTTTTGACCATGTCATGGAAATTCCTAGTCCTGCATATTTTGAGCAAGGGCGAGTTCTACTTTCCTCGAGTTCTCTTCCTCCAAGTCTTAGAGAGGTTCCCTTTGACTGGGATGGTCTTGTGGGGTATAAAATTCCTTCTCCTATGCCCTTTCAGATAAGAGGAATTCTTTGATATATCATTGAGAAGGTAACCTCCGTGAGTTTTTTATCCCTCTCTACTTGGAAATCTCTGGGTTTTTCCAAGATTGTGTCAGTGGTTCGTAAGTTACTGACCATTAACAAAAATTTTACATAGGAGCCCCGGAGTCCCCCATGATATGATGCTTAGAAAAATCCCAATGAGTCTGGTTTAAGCTCTTTTCCGACTCTCTAAAAAAGAGAAAATATTGCCAAGTGAACTTGTATCTTTCACACTCGTAAATCAGATTTGAAAGGACATCTATTTGGTGCAAGTTTACCCCTTTTTCAAACCAAGTAAACTAAATTCATGAAAAAGGACATTTTTTGGCGTTAAGTTGTAATTGCCTCTCATTCTCTTGCTTGCAGTATTGAGCCTATTGACGGTTCTCACTTTTTCATTATAAGCCTATCACCTCAGCAATTTACATCATCAACCAAGAAGAGCCTTGTTTATATCCTTTGCATCTTGACACCCTATACCCAAGAGGAAACATTCCCCCGAGTCTCCATCTCCTACATGCACCTCCTTGCATTGAGGATAGGTATGTTCCACTATTGGAACTAGTTTCTTACTTGCGACACTCGTTTCCTCCTCTGTATCATAGCATTCATTTGACTATGAAAAAAAAAAGAGGGGCAAAAAAATAATATTATCTTATATTGGCAGCAGACGTGTCGCCTTGAAACAGAGAAAAAATTTTTGAGTCCACTTGTCATCAAAAATTTTGGTTGAGCATGAACTTAGGAAGCTGAGCTCGTTACTTAGATTTTACTCCCCTGAATGGTTACTCTTCTAGTCCATATGGAGAGTTTTATTGGTGCCTCATGCATCACAAAGTTTCATCATTGAGTCTATGTTGCCAGAGTCTTCCATATGTCTCATGTTCTTGTTCAAAGGATGTTTATCAACCCGTGTCGGCCATTCCTAAGAATTCTTTAATTTGCATGTCAGCCATACCCTTAGTGTGTCTCAGAGTTACATGAAGTTGTATTCCTACCATGCACCCTGGTTCTACTTTCATCACTGGTAGGTAACCTTGAACCCAACAGTCGACATTTCGTCATTGGTCATTGACTGGGGGGTTTCCCTTGTGTTCGACAGAAAGAAATATATTCTCATTAGGATTCATGTAGTTTCTTGGATGACATTAGATTTATTGGTGGTTTCCTTTCCTTTGTCAACAATTTTTCTTATTGGCTTCTATTTAGAGGGTATTTTTTGTGTACCTCTCCCATCTAGCACACACGAAAGATGCACATGATCATTGGTTCATGAACATGTTCTTCGTCTGATTTCCTCCAAATCATCAAGATTCTGGTTTGTATCTCGTGTTGAATGATGAGATATTCCTCAATGCTCTCCTTCCATCGACTTCAAACCATCTATTCTGAAAATGAGACCTAGAGTCCTATGAGTACCTAGAGCCTTACAGTCATCAGTGGCAGGTTCTCTTGCCATCGATAGTTGGGAATACACCAATGTATCCTGATCGATGGATTGTTCAAGTGTTCAACCTCAAATCCTTTATTCACACTGGTAAGAATGTACTCGGTGCCTTGATACCTACTTTCATTATCGGTAGGTTGTCTCACATTTGTTAACGGTATACGTTAATGACCTGTAATCAAACGAGGTCTCATTGTGTTCGACCTCAACTCCTTTATTCACATAATGTATAATTGAACCTTTGGCAGATCATGTAGAAGACTTGAAGACATCAATTCATAGTCACAACTTTCCTGAGCTATTACTATCTTTCATTGGACCAGTACCTATGTGACTTCAGTGACCATGGGAGTTCAGATTGTACTCCATTGTATACATATATCGTCAAATTGATTTTGAGATTGTTTTTACTAGGCCTTGTTCATGACTATGACAACCTTTGCATGTATCCACCTTTGTATTTCCTATTCATGGCCATTGACAACTATTTGGTATATTTTCACATGGATCTGCAATGTAATTCAAATTGGAAGCCATGTGCGCAAAGTCAGTACATATTGTAATATTCTCATGAGAAACTAGTTCGTCCACCTGGGTCTCCATTACTCCACTTCTGGGTATTATAATGTATTTCAGACATCAGATATACTCCTCTGACCTCACACATTAGGGGTCATCTTTGATAGCAATATTTTCCTCACTCTATGCAAATTTGCTCAGAAGGCATTTTTCCATTTCCCTATGTAGACTTGAAGTCCCTTTTTGCAGTTCCCAGAGATAAACATAATATGTTTCCACATATACGCGCCCTAATAGTTATACAACATGCGTATATGTAGTTTTCACCACTACAACCCACTTACATCGGGTTTTGTGCCCAAAATTAAAAAAATGGTGTCATTTTTCCATGTCACGTTGCTAGATCCATGATACTTGACCTTCCATATACTGGAAACGTTTTGAATCGGCCCTTCATTTCCATTTGAAGGCTATAAATGGGCCCTATCCAAGCGGTGGAAAAGAGGAGAAGAATTCAACTTTGAGAGAAAAGTTACTCTGGATAAATTATTCACTTCATATCGAGTCTGCATCCCTTTATCCTTTTAAGTCTGAACACATTGTTCAGCCCCCAAGCTCTTCCCCACTTGATTTACAACCTCATTGTCTCTCTTATATGAGCTTGCCTTTGGTGGAGGCCCAACTAAAAGGGACTTAGTTTCTCGGTTCTGAACCGTGCCGACACAGAAGTTTGTAATTCATACACTTCTGTTGATTACATTTTAATAGAAATACTATTTTCTCGTCTAATTAATGTCTTGCAAATATTTGAATTGTTATTCCATGGGAATATTTGTTATGAATATTGATGTATTATGCTATTGAATGTGTTAAATTTATATTATCACCATATACTTGTGTTTCATGGTTGTTGAGGACAAGTTGTAGGTGTATTTCTTTGATTCAAGTGCTCAATGGTGGACTTCATCGAACGTATGGATGAGGTAGGCTCTTTATCTTGTCTCATTAGCATATTTGTTTATATAACATACTTGGATTATAATTGATTTCTGTAGTCATTTTCGTTTGTTGTGGTTTACCCCATGCCATAGAGAGATTTTCCTCGTAACACTAGTCAACTCTATCGACTAGACCCACCCGTTGACTAGGAATGAGAAGTTGAATTGTAATTCGATTGATCACTGGGTCAGGTCAAACGACCAAGGTAGTTAAAACAATTTTGTAACTACCTGATACCTAAATTAGAGTATATATATGAAATTATGAATGTAAGAAAGTGGTGGTATATTGGTGATATATTGACATAATAAAGGATACTTCTTGTTGGTCTCTCCATTACTTTCTCCTCCTTATCTCTTCTATTTGTGTTCATGTATGATGCTTGTATAATAAATTATGTGAAGTACTATCAGTAGCCTCTCCATAAAATCCCCTATATTACAACAATATCCATGTTCATGTTTCTCGTGGCCACCATGGGACCCTTGGATCCATAAGAAGGGTTACTTGAGAGATATACCAATGCAATACTCATCGTGTTGATGTGGGGAAAAATCCAAACATCGACATGAAGGAGAGTTTCCTGATGGTAGGTCCAAAATTAGACCCAGTATATGGGCCCAACTTCCGCTAACTAAATGAATTGATCTCCGCAGATAGACTTTCCATCCGAGCTAGAATACATCCCAAATGTAGGGATATTCTAATATTATAATGCAATCCTACATTAAAGAGCAGTTGCAATCCTATTCTAACAATAACAAAATCAATTATATATGTATAACTTGATGTGAAAAACAAAAGTAGTTCCAATTTTACAGAATACAATTATATTGCATACTTGTTTGCATATAAATGACTATAAACATGTTCCTCTAATTGAATTCATAATTAATTTATAACCATTTACTACAAACAACAATTAGAAAGAATGACAAATTGAAACATTTACAGAAAACAATCACCAATAGTGCACTATTGAATAAATTCATTATTGTTGACGCTTAAAAACACAACGATGAATACTATGCTCACAAATGATTGCCAAGCTCTATTAATTATTTATATTAATAAACTAGTAGGTGGGATCCCCTTGTAGACTTGTGGCACTATGATGGATATGATGTGCTTATATTTTGTTCACTATTGTGATGGTACCAAAACAATCTTCTATAGTTCGACACTACAAATCCTGGCTTATAATGTTACGTTGAAATAAGATGGTTGGTTGTTATATGCATGGAAATGATAGGTTTGATGATCAATATCGGATTATATTAAGACTACCCTATGGATGAAAGGATTATTATAACTTTGGTTTTGATATTTCCATTAAATATGGAATCAATTGGTTTAATATGATCTTATTGAAAGGGATAACATTGGGGCTCTTTTAAATTAAAGGATTATATACAAACTCTAATGTGGTATTATTGTGACAAAGAAGGGTGTACAAATCCTTATTGCTATAGTTATGAGCCTCATTGGATGTTATATGTTGAATGCACATGGGTTAATGTTATAGCACCTTGTTATTTTTAAAAGGTTTGACATTACCAAAGGTGGCGCACTATGAAATTGGGATATGTCAATCGTTATGTGGTTGATTTAATGCTTAGTGATATGGTGAATTAGTTGGATCGTACGTTGAATTGAATGAGGTTGGAGGGAAAAGCAACGTGCATTTACTGCACGTCACTCAACAACCCTCGAGGTCTGTCACCCTAGTTATACTTGCATTTTGGTTTTTGGCTATGGTGGTTGTTGATGCTCCATGTTTTTTGGTTGTGAAGGAGGCATACAGTCTAAATATCTTCCTCGTGTAGGATTTTCCACATATAGTTCCTTACTCTTCCATCCCTGATGGTTTCTACTCCCTCCAAATCAATTTTTGGCTCAGGATTTCTCGCGGTCTATGTTTTTCTTAAGATATTATGGATTTTTGAACTGTGTATTGGTGTTGTGTTTGTAGATTCTTCTGGTGATTATTATGGACTGTTGGAATTTTGAATAAAAGAATGGTTATGCTCTCCTTGTTATGTGTAATATTTCCATGGGTTATGGATAAAATAGCAGTGAAACATGCTCGGTCAGCTTGGGTTTTTCGGTCTAGTTCTCTGTGGAAATTTATTATTATGTTTGACAAGCTCCGAGATTTGCGCATGATTATTACCACCGGTCTCTTTGTTTAAGAATTGATACTTCACTTTTGTCTTTGTGGTTGATATTTTTGATCATCTGGGTTGCAATGTGAATTATTGAGAGTTTAAAGTTTTTTTCCTGGGATTGGAAAGACCTTGAGCTATTAACTATCATAACATTTCTCTCGTTGACATTGTTTCTTGGAAAATGGCATAGTTGGGTTTGACATCACCTAGAAGTTAAATGGAAGCATTATATATGTTTTTTGGTTGGGCACAGGTTTTTGTTTGGGAATTCATTTTACAGTATTGTTTAAGAGTTCACTTCTTTTTGTTCTCTATTGGATGTGGCTAACTGTCATTTGGTAACCCTCACAGTCGAGATTATGGTTACTTGTTATATGTCTATGGTAAATTATAAAAGGCATGAGTTGTTTGTGTTCTTTGAGGAATTATTCCTTTGATTGAGCCATCTGTTATCACTCTTTGTTCGTTGTGTTTAAAACCTAATTACGATCTTGATATCGTTTCAATCCAGTCAAGGGTAAAAGAGACACTTGTGTGTGCTTGTTTGATTGGGCACGATTTGACTTTGTTTCTCGTTGGGAATTTTAAAAAAAGAAGTCTGTACATGTTAATTTATGTGAAGCTTGGGCTCATGAGTTGCATGTTATTTGTTGAATGTTATTCACATCAATTCTTATGTTGATTATATTTAAAGGAGACCCGTGTGTGAAAGGATTGGGGTCTGGGTAGAAGTTTTTTGAACAGTTTTTGAATAATGGACAAATGGTGGTTAATAATGTGCATATTCTTATTTGATTTTAAAGAATAAATATTGGATATATATGGCTGGAATCATTATGCATTTTCTATTGGTTTTAAAAGAAAAAGAGATTTAGCATTGGATTTATAGATGGTCGTGGCTTAAAGGACTATTATGTTCATCATATCGATTGAAATATTGTTTGATAGGACTTATATATAAATATTATATAGATGCAAAGGTTACTGTAATTGAGTATTTTTGGGCATATGAATTGTTTTTGGAAGTCAACAAGCAATCCGTAAAGGAAGCAACAGTTTAGATGGTTGTTTTGAAAAGTGAGTGTTGATTGAATTGTGGAGGTATGAACAAAGTTATGTTTGATTATTGGATTTGATTTATTTTTATATGAACAATATCCATATTATGTCCCTATCATGCTACCATTTTTCTCTCATTATATTCCCCTCATAATACCAATTTCATTTTTACATACCTGTTCTGTAAAATAAATTAAAAATGGTTCATGTAACAACGACAAAAGATATGACACAACAATGTGTTATAACCCTAATTTGCACCAGATATGCTTACCTGGCATCAGGCCATCTCATTTTACATCTTTTTCCAAGACACTACTGAACAAATCTTCTTAAAAACACCTTTTTTTAAGGCACACGTGCCTTGCTCCACTACTGCACGCGTGTATATGGTGGTTGTCCCACTACAACCCGCTTATACCTACAAAAGCACGAAAAATGGAAAGTTGCGGACAAAACTCATAGTTTTGGGTAAGTTACCTAAACCGTTTGACCGCCCATAGCTGGTCACTCGACCAAATACCTAGCCCTTTCTAGCCTATAAAAGAATGGGTAGGGGTCCCATTTGAAAGGAGGAAATAATTGTAAGGAAACTCTACCTGATTTCGCATTCCCTTTGTCCCAACCATTTTCAACTAGTGTTTGAAGAGAAGCATTTATGAAAGCAGTTGGAGCATAGTTGAAGTGGAGCCTAGGACCAAATTCGAGGAGCAGTGGTCGATCTCACTATTGTAAGGTTACTCTTGTGATATTAATAAAATAAGTACTTTTCCCGTCCAACCATATGAGATTGTCAATATTTAAATTTGATTATATTTTGATAGAATCTCTAACCCATTAGTTCATAGATCATATGCATGTTTGGAGTTCTTTATTTGTCTGTTTGTGAATGCAGGTCATCTTTGGGAGGAGATTTGTAGACAAGGAGCAACCGAATGTTAAAGGATTGACATCAAACACAGAAACTAAGGTACAGTAACTTGATCTCTTTAACGTTGTATTGGCATATGAATAATGGAGTTTATGATTGGGATGTTGGTAAGAAGTAGGAGACTTTAGGTCATTTTCTGCATGCATTACATAACCCTTAATGCTATTCCGTAGGGGGATTTCCCACCCACAACAGAATTGGTGACCATACTGGGAACATCTCTAGGGTTCTTGGGGATACTTGTTGGGTATTTTAAATTGCTTTTATTACCTTTTTTTGAGTTTCTACAAAAGTCCGAGCTAGTAGGGATTCTGGTCTTCCATACCAGTACTCCCTGCTTTCTTTGCTTGGTTATTTTTTCTTTTTCGGGAAGCTACAGAGCCATACATGGCCTGTATAAGGCCTGCACACGTATACACATGCCTTGACTTCACCCAACCCACGTACATACGTTGGATGCTAAAGGATCAATAGCGTGTCTGAGTCCAAAAAATTTCTTTTTGAAGAGAGGTAGTCCTCCTCTTCCCTGTCAGAAGTGATCCTTCTCAGGGGTTTTCTGGATCTAGTTGTGGGTCTCTATTGTTGTAGTCTGTAGACTAGGTATAACCTCAGATTATCTTTTCTTTATCAATTTTCCTTGCATCTTTTTCTGTCAAGAGTAAGTTTTTGTACCTTTAAGGGGTTCTAGTTTTCAATACGAGTACTCCCTGCCTGAGCTTAGTTGTTTGTCTTTCTTATTTTGAGGAGAAATAGAGGCACACATAGCCTGTAGTGGGCTTGAATGCATTTATATGCATCCTGTCTTTGGGCAGATCATGTGCATACGCTGGTTGTTGAAGTAACAATCGCGTGTCTGTCTGGAAAATTTTGAGGAGGCAGTCATCCTCTTCCCTGTCAAGATTCACTTCCCAGGTTTTTTTTCTTGTTTCATTATGGTCTCTATCATAACAATTTTAGCCTAGGTTGGAATCCAGCATAGATTTCTTTTTCATTGAAAGTTTTCCTCTGTTTTCTTTGCTAGGTTTTTTGATGAGATAGTGAGTCAGTTTGATCTTCCCTTTTGGTTGTCAGTAACTTCCCGTGGTTTTTGGTTGGCCATAAGTCCTTTTTGGACTTATCTTATCTTTATTTTCTTACCATTTTTCTTTAGAAAAGAAGAAGACATACAGTTCTAAATTTTCTTGTTTTTGAAGAATAATAAAAAAAATGAGAAGCTAGATTTTTTCTTTGTTTAAGCAATTGGTTGTTTGCATTAATCATTAGAAAAAATATTGTTTTCGTAAGTTATTAGCTGTTGACTTAGGAAAATAAGTAGCTCATATTCGATTGAAATCTTGTTTTGAGTTTTTTGTTAAAAGATCTTAGAAAAAAAAAGAGTTTGAAAAGTTGGTTAAAGAGTTTGAAGTTGCAAATCTTTATTTTTTGAAGAAGTACTTTGTTTTCAGACATTGCATGTTCTTTCCTTTTCGTCACTCAAAAACATCATTGGTTTCATTTTCATCTCCTATGACTTAAAAAACAGCCACTAAAATTAACGATTAATTAAAATCAACTAGACTTTATGTTTGTAGGGTCCATCAACTAGTCTAGGATAGAGCCTTGATTTAGGATTGGAGAGGAAACTCTTCAAGGCTGCCAAAACAAACATAAGAGTCTGTGCTAGGGAGTGTCAAAAGTACAGTATCGCGAAAGTTATCTGGACCCCCCTCTAACATAGGGGCTAAACACAAGGTCGTGTAAGGAAAGGTAGTAGAGATAACCCCTCTAAAGTTGGACCAAACATAGTGGGGAACGCATATAGAGGGCTTGTCTTGGGATTCCGTTGATTTCATTTTCCACGGAGCTTTGTGGGTCTTGAATCCATTCAAGGTTCTTAGTCGTCTTCCAGAACACTTGATTTCGACACCCTTGATAGGTTTCGACCTTGATACCCTGCTCATTGCGGTCCACCCGACTATCGAATGTACCTGCCTGGTGACTGTTTACGCATTGGCAACCTGGTTACCTATCTGTCTAGTGACTTATACAAGTGACTGCGGGGGTATACCATGGTACCTAGGATAGAAATCAGGAGATGCTTTGCAAAGTATACCCAGAGGGTGATTCTGTATTCGAGTTTCACTTGCACTGGTAAGTTTCTCTAGTGTTGCTTGTTGTAACTGTTCTTCCAACTAGCTAGTGACTACTTGTTTTATCTCATAGGTACTTTTTCTAGCGCGTGCTAGTTTTCAAACAATTATATATTTACCTAGTGTGTCTTTGATCTTCTCACACAATGGAGGATTAGGATTTCTGCTA
>JASDQU010010614.1:155647-170681 GCA_032191745.1 Picea mariana | reverse complement strand
GATGAAAACTAGACCAAAAAGGGTCTTTTGAGACAACTGGGTTACAAGAAACTGTGCCCGACCTATCTTCATGATAAGAGCATTTGATTTTGGAGGAACCAATCATTTCTGACCTCAGAGTAGAAGCTGTTGTTCTGTATAACCCTCCCATCACTGATCTATCGATGCCCATCATTGTACAAGTTCTACCTTATGAATGTGAGGTAGTGTCACAAGAAACAATGGAAGAAAACACTGATACTTCTTCAGGGAATACTCATATTTCCTTCACGACTGTCACTATGGGGGGTGTTCCACCTCCTAACCAACCGTCATCGGTCCGGGCCACTATGGTCTTGAATGCTTCTACCTCGGGTAGAGGTCTAATTCTGGTTATGGTGGCGGTCACTGCTCCATTTACCCAGAATGTGACAGGCCCTTCGTTCTCATATGGGATGCTTGGCTTCGGTGCGAGTACTGTACTTTCCTCCTGTACTCTACAGAATTTAGGTTTGGGGGAAGGGAGTTCCAACACTCCTCTGTAAGGATTTATGGGGGGCACTTCATCTCCCTTTATCGATTTCCCTTACGGTAGGGGTCATATACCCCCTTCATCCCCCTCGCTCAACAGTGTTCCTCAACACTCCGTCGAGCCTAACATAAACGTATTTGGAGCAGATAGTCAAGCACTGCCTCCTTATAACATGCCAATTGGTTTGACACCTTTCTCTTTGTTCGACGGGTTTTCTAACAATGTTGTCTCATCAGCTGTTGTCTCGGTCAGGGGAAAACCCGATTATACAACCACATCCTGTACAGGGTACTATTCTTTCACAGGGGGAACACTTAGGAATTCCTTCCTCACAAGGACCTTGGAATCCATGGCAAGGACCAGTCCCCTTGTCAGGGATGTTGATCGGGGGCAACTCTTTTCATACCCAGTGGAACCTCGAGCAAGGCCCAATGCCTATGCCTGTCGGATTGGCAGGGGGAAACCCCTCCCAAAATCCTTGGAATGCAACACAAGCTCAACCCTTTATGTCCTATTATGGGAACTATTCGATGATGTCTCAACAAGCCCACAATCTATACACATGTCACGATGATGGTTATTACTAGAGCCCTGGCCAACAAACTAACTTTTCTTGGCAACCTGGTGCCAGTCAAACTTGAGGCTCCTTTTTCCCTAGCTACAATCCACAACCCAAACTACTATTTCTGGCAACCCTGCACTTGCTATATTTTTCAAGGCTCTTAAATGACCCCATCTATCATGATCCGAGTTGGCCTCCTATGCCAACCAAGTTGCCTTCGGACATTCCAAAGTTTGAGGCCAAGCCTAATGAAGATCTTGGCGATCATGTGACTACTTTCCACTTATGGTGCTCGTCCAAATCGTTAAGATACAAATATGTTCAGTTGTGATTGTTTCAACACACACTCAGAGGGAGTGATGTGAAATGGTACATCGAGCTCGATCGCTCACGATACTCTTCCTTCAGCGAATTGACAATGACTTTCTTGAACCATTTCCAATTACTTGTGAGATATGACACCGACACTGAATTTCTGTCCAATTTCAAGCAGACAAAAGAGGACCATATCTCTGATCACATCCGAGAATGGAGACGCCAGAAGAGTTTAATAAAAGTGCCAGTCCCACTAGCATTCCTTCTAGAGTGGTTCCTTAAGTCTTTCGTACCCCAGTTATCTAAATACGTCGCAACATTCAGAGTGTTTTTCGAGGAAGACAAGATAATGAGAGCTCAACAGTTAGAGATAATTTACTCTCAGTCTGGTTTACTCTACGAGATTTTTCCAGATGCACTGAGGTCAATCCTTGACAAAAATAGAAAAAGGTCCAGACCACATGTTGATGGCATTATTGGTTCAGAACAAACAAATCCCACAGATCCATTGTCGAATCAATTGCAACAATTTTTGATACAACAGACAACAGCCAACCAGACCACCGACTTGGCTGTTCCCCCTACCCAAAAGTTAGATGTACACAGTGTGAAAACGACAAACCCAAAGGCCACAAATCATCCTAACAGAAAGAAGAAAAAAAGAAAGAGGGGTAAGGGGGATAAGAAATCCATCAATAATGCTGGCAGGGGAGACACTAAAAAGAAGAAGCTGAAGTATCCTTGTAATCTTTGCAAGGAAGACCTTCCGACCCATCAGTTCCCTCAGATTGCAGAGGCCCAAAAGTTATTGGCACAATAACAACCTGCCATGTTAATGAACCTGTTCCCACACGGGAAAAATATAACTCAAGCCTCCTCGAGCGCGGAAGAGGGTAGTCAAGGAACCCCTCCATCTTCAAGTAATCCTTCATCTGCAAATGTGTATATGATGCAAGGTGATGCATATATATCGGCTAGAGTACATGATTACGGAAATCCAAGCACCTCTGAGAAGGGTAAAGAAGATGACAACCCACCTCTTCCTCTCAATATTGAGAAGATGTTACGAAAAACAATGGCACACATCCCAAAAGGTGCATTCAAGNTGTGAGAAGATTTCTTGAATGCACCTTTTGGGATGTGTGCCATTGTTTTTCGTAACATCTTCTCAATATTGAGAAGATGTTACGAAAAACAATGGCACACATCCCAAAAGGTGCATTCAAGAAATCTTCTCACAACCCAAATGCAAGGGCCACCCATAACTACTCTGTGGTGGAGGATTTATCACAAACCCCTTGTGCGATGTCTGCTTTGGAAGTCCTCTAGAGTTTCCCTTCCCAAAGAAAGGCTTTGTTAGCCACCCTAGGATCTGTTGAGACTTGTAATCCAGGAACGATCATGCTTGATACGACCCACTTAAAACCTTTTCTTCCTTACCATGTAGCTTTTCAGATAGTAGTGGCTTACACCATGAAAATTTTTACCCATAATATTTTTCGTACAGTGGTGGATGAGGGTGCCTCGACATGCGTGATGTCTTTGGCATGTTGGAAGGCCATCAACCAACCCATTTTGTATCCATCACCTTCTCTTCTTACAGCTTTTGATGGTCATTCTTTCCAACCACATGCGATCATTCCCTCTTTCCCCATATAGTTAGGGGGAAAAACAAAGTGCATCGAAGTTGAAGTGGTCGATGCATCTCTCAACTACAATATTTTGTTAGGAAGGAGTTGGACCTATGCTATGAAAGCAGTGGTCATGACATTTTTTTGGGTCTTGTTGTTTCCACACAAGGCCCGGATCATGACCATTGATCAGTGATCCTTCTCTCGTCTCGACCCTTCATCGGGAGTCTCCACAGTCCCGATGATTGATAACCCTTAGCCCGACATCGTCAATGTAGGGGTTGGTTTGTTCCCACATTTTATGGGTACTTTCAATTACCTGCCTCTGACCAACAATGTCCATTACATGATGGCTGTCCTTGACCAGCCTCAGGCCGAAAATGTTCAAATCTCATCGTTTTTCATGATGTACTTTAACGATCCATGGACTCTTCCTTCCCCATCAAATACGATGGAAGGGAAAGAGAACCATGGCATGGCTATTCCTTTGTCCATGAAAGAAGTTTCATCTTGATCATTCAACAAGCTTCTGTTGACCCCGATCTGACTCCAACACAAGAGTTAGATCCAATGCTCAAGCTTATTTGAGATCAAGGTTCCCTTGCTAATATAAATTCTTTAGAATTAGTCTTGCCCTCAGAAGAGGCGATTATTGAAGAAATGACTAGTTCGGACAGACCCTAGGATGATCTTCATCATAGATCTTATTTCCTCCCAGAGTTAAGATGAATTGAAGCAGGTGATTTCACTCTGACTATGAATCGAGAGGTGTCAGATATTCTCTTAGAAGATGAGGGCACACCCCACTCCCATGTTTCCCATTATTACCGTTGGTCCCTTCACTAAATGGGGGATTGATTACATTACATGAAACCCCCCTTCCACAAGGGGGCACTACTATATCATCATAGAAGTAGACTACTTCACAAAGTGGGTCTAAGCTATGCCAATGTTTAAAGATGATGGGGAGATAGCAACTCTCTTTTTGTTCAACCAGATAATAGCAAGGTTCTGCGTCCCAAGAGAGATTGTCACTGACCATGGAAGTCACTTTCAGAATAAAATGATGACCGAGTTAATGTCAAAGCTTGGATTGCGGCAGGAACATTCATCACCCTACCACCCCCAAGAAAATGGTTAGGTGGAAGCTGTAAATAAATCTCTTAAGACCATTCTACAACGAATGATCAATTCGACGAAGTCAAATTGGCATTTGATGTTATACTTAGCATTATGGGCTTACCGAATGTCCATTAAGACTGCAATCGGTTTCTCACCTTTTGAACTCATTTACGGGATGGAAGCAGTCTTGCCCATAGAGTACCAGATCCCATCTTTAAATTTGGCAGTACAGTTATTGCCAGACACTTCACCACTTGAAGAGTGATCACTATACCTCAAGAAGATCAATGAATAGTGTCATGATGCGGCCTTGTCTAACAAGGCTCACAAACAAAAATTCAAGTGTCAGTATGATCGGTCCATTCACCGTCGGATTTTCTCTGAAGGTGACCTTGTCCTGGTCTATGACCAAGATAAAGACCCCCTAGGGGTAGGAAAGTTCAAACTCATGTGGTTTGGACCTTTCATCATGAAAGAAGTACTACATAAGGGTGCTTATTGTCTGGTGGACTTTGAGGGAAATGTTTTGGCGGAGCCTAGAAATGGGCTCTACCTCAAGAAGTATTACTCATAGGTGGGTCCCTTTGGGTGACTTTTTGTAACATATGTATAGTCTTTGTACTATTACTTTTTAGTTTTTCTTTTGGTTTTATGGACGTGTCGTTTTTTATGTTATCTTTTTCACTGTGGCAGATGTCAAGTGAATCAGAGGTGTTTGTTGGGTTCGTGGACGATGCTATCCAGAACACTCGGAGGCTTGCCTCCACAGCTTGGGTGATTTTCACACCTTAGGGCCAGTTGCTATCTTCAGGAGGTATCTGTTTAGGCGACACCACAAATAATGTCGTCAAATACAGCATAGTTATTGAGTTTCTTCCTGACGCTTTGTTTCTTGGTATCTCTCACCTATGGGTCTATTTAGATGCTCAGTTGGTTGTGTCTCAGTTAAATGGATTCTATCACGTTCATGATCCTACTCTACACCAATAGTTCCTTAGGGTACATCTCTTAGAAAAAAACTTTGATTACATTACATATATCCATGTTCCTAAGAGATTGAATCAGGTTACATATACTCTAGCTAATCATATATTAGATTGGCATCTTGCACACATAAAATAAAAAGCACACACACACACATGTAAATACATTTTTAGATAAGTGTAATCCATTAAACACAAAAAGATAAAAAAATCCATATATAATATCAAAAATGTCAGAGTACATGGGTGGGCGCAAGCGCCTCAAAAATACGTCCAGTAAAGAGTCACGGGGCTTATGCCCTCAAAAATATACAAAAGGTGCCCTTGGCACATAGGTATTCCAGCCTAGCTAAGGACGAGGCCTATTGGCCCTGTTGTACTGAACAACGACATTTTCCAAACGCTGGAATAGCTGGACCCAAGTCTGTGGCACCCCAACTACATGAGGCTGCATAGATGGTAACAGATCCTCGATCTCTGCCATGGGGACTGTACGAGTGAGTGAGGTAAGGTTCCACTCTACCCATCTCAAAAATATATTAGCTTCACCGGTTGGAGGTCCCTCTGCTACTGCTAGTCCTTTGGCTGCGGTTGGTGCGGCCTCTGGTCGAGGATATCGCCTGGTCCTCTCAAATTTCGTCGGACGCACTAGTCCCACATCTGCACATAACAGACAAATATTTTTCAGATACTCTGGTATACAAAAAAATGATATATATATATATATAAAAACAACATAAAAATCAAATAACTTTGAAAATAAATCTTACCTATCTCTCCTCGTATCACTCTAGGAGGTACACCCATGTCAGGGTCCCTGGAAAATTCGATTCCGGCATAGGGATAGTCCTCTATCACCAGAATCTGCTGAGACCACCAATCGAAAAACTTGTCGTCAAAGGCCTCAATAGTCCTCCCTCCCCCCTGTCGCGGCAACAACATCTCCCATCTGTTTACTACTGGAGAAGAGGCTATGTGCCCTCGTACAATCTCCCTCGGACTCAGACTAGGTACCCTCTCCNACGCACCCTCCCCCCTGTCGCGGCAACAACATCTCCCATCTGTTTACTACTGGAGAAGAGGCTATGTGCCCTCGTACAATCTCCCTCGGACTCAGACTAGGTACCCTCTCGAAGAAGAAAGCACAAAGGATAGTACCAAACCCAAAATTTATGTGCCTCCGCATTCGACACTCTGTCAACTGCCTTTTCATGCAGTCTAGTAAAGTAGTACTCTAGTCAAAAACTTGTGCATTCAAGCACTGAACCACACAATTCATGTGTGCCCAGGAATCTTGGTGTAAATCTATAGATACAGTGATCTTCCCAATGAGTAGAACTATCGCTTTCAGTGTTAGGTTACTGATCTTATGAATTGGCACCTGGGTGCCCACTTTGTCAGTACCTGCCTCACAATGGCATCCAATCAACTATGCTATGTTGTGAGGCCTGGAGGGAAATGTGCGAAGGTTGACTGGTTCCCCTCTCCTTGAGAGGCCAGTCAGAAAGTAGATATCTTCAGTCGTTGAAGTCAATGACTGTCCCTCAAGCATGAATGCCTCTGCATCCGAGTGCCAATAGTCTATCAAGGCATTCAACAGCCTAGGTTGTGCCCACATAAATGCACTCTGGAAGAACTTAAATAAGCCACATTGAGCTAATGCAGCTACAACATCAGGGTCATCTGAGACCACAGAATCAAAGTCCTCATGCTCTCTCTCTCTCTCCAGTGAATGTACATCCTGCAATTGACAAGTTCATAAGGGATTAACTCTTGTTTTTTTTTTTTTTTTCCAAAAAATGGAGGGTACACGCGAGCTGTAGTGTACATAGTTGTGTGTGCACATGTGCAGTTTTTCTCATGCACACGTGCACACGCATGATGTCATAGGACAACCCGCGTATACATAGGGACGACCTTTTTAAAGGTCGACATCGCTCCTAAAAATGAAATTAAATGCATAAAAGAGGAATGGAATAGCAAGAGGGGTTAGTATGTACTTACTTGGTCCAAGTGAAAGTTTGTTTCATCCACTGAAGCTCCCATAATCAATTCTTTTCACAAAGGGGTATTTTTGGCTTTTAGTCAATTTCTCAATTAGCAATAGTGATAATGAGCTACCAACTTCTATTTATAGAATTTTTGGCCACTTTTTGTCATTTTTTTGGGACCTTTTTGTTGTTTTTTCTCGCCTGAAAATATTTTAGTATGGTTCAAGAGTTTCTTATGGAATGTTACGATAAATGTTACTTTTGGTATTTGGAATTTTCTTTTTGGAGATTTGGCTCATTTTCAAGGTCTTTTGGTAAAAAGTCGTTTTTCCAACTTTGTGCATGTAAGATAGGATTCTACCTCCACTTGTTGCACCTCGTTGCCTTTTTCTCTTTTCCATAGGATCGATCCCACCAATTTGTGACACAGAACCATCATTTCTACTTTAGAAGTGTCGTATTTTAGTGGTAGAGCCTAACCCTTCATGGATGCCCTAGATAGATCCTGGTTGCATTTTGGTGTCCATGTCGTCATTAATGACTATAGGCTCAGGAGTCCTTATTAGTTTTATCTTGATTACGAGTTTGAGCCTCATTTTCATGATGCATTATCACTCTTGACCTCACCCTCAGGACTCCCAAAACACAACGTGTCTTCTTTTGAGCCCTTTTTAGACCCTCTAAAAATGAAAAGATTGTCGAGCAATCTTATTGACCTTCACGCACGCTAAAATGAAATTTGAAGGCATGTCTTCTCGACGGTAGTTTACCCATTTTTCAGTCTGGATGGTCAACTGTACAAACAAAGGTATAATCTAGGAGCTTCGATTCCCTAGAAGAGTATTCTCAGGTATGATTTTAACCCTTTTTCGGGCCTGAGGGACTAAATTTACGAAAAAGGAACGCCCACAGAGTCCATAGTTAAGATCTTTTTAGACTCCCTAAAATCGAAAAGATCATCAAGTGACCTTATTCCTTCACACTCGTTAAAATGGTCCAGAAGAACATTCCTGACGGAGTCCATAGTTAAGATTTTTTCAGACTCCTTAAAAATGAAAAAAATGCCGAGTGATCTTGTCTTTATCACACTCGTTAAAATGGTTTTGAATATACGTCTGGTCGGTGCTAGTTTACCCCTTTTTTGAACCAACTAGACTATCTTCGAAAAATGCACCCCATTGGAGTCTCATTTTATGCTTTTTCAGACTCTCTAAATATGAAAAACCATCGAGATTACCTTCTCTGGGATCATTAAAATTAAAACGAAGGACATTACCATTGTGTGTCTTATTAATTGAGTTTTCATACCTGCATCTTTGGCCTAATGCCAGCTCCATGTTGCTCTCAACTAAACCATCTGAAGAATGCCTTATACACAAGCCCTGTAGCACTTTGCCTCTACGTCTTCACACCTTGGCCCATGGAGGATTTTTCCCGAGTGTCCTTTTCCTGCATATGTCCCTTTTCTCTAAGCGTCCACGTGTTCCTTGCACTTGGAACTAGTATGTCTGCGACACTCGATCCTCCCTTGTAACGTAGCATTCTTTTATTCTTTTTCAAGCTTTTCAAAATTATTGAAAAAGAAATAAAAATCAAATATACCCCAAAAAGAGGAAGGGAAAAGTATTTTCTTTTTATTGGCAGCACATTGAGTCGCCCTTGGACAAAGAGCATCCTTTTGTTTGTTCTTCAAGCCCTGGGATTTAATATGACCTTAGGAATTTTTTCTCACTACATAGAGTCGTATCCTCCTTTGTTTGGTTATTCTTCCAAACATATGGAGAGTTTTCATTGCCTCCTGCATCATGAACTTATGTCAACATCATGTTTCCTGAGTCTCATCATCTATTGTGCTATTGTTCAAGGGAAGTTTTTACCAAGCTTGAGTCGGCCCCTCTGCAATTTGTCTCTTTCCCTCATGCCTGGCCATCCCGAAAGTCCAAAATCAAGTCTTTGTTCTAAATCCATGAAGCCCTCAAGCCCGATCATCAAAATCCTCTAGTCCATTCCTTACAAGCCATCGAAGACCTTTGGGTAGTGAATTTGTACACTCTTATTACACTCCTACCCGAATTGTGAATATTTTGAAGCTATTGCTTGAGCTCTAAAGGCCTCATCTCTAGACATCAGGCCTTATTCTCTTCTTGAAGATGGATACTATACATGTATATCTTTTATTATTTTGAGATGTAGATCCATTGTGTATTGCTCACGACTACACTTTATATAGTTATATGACATGGATCTACAGTGTATTTGATTGGTATCCATGATTTTATTTCATTCTGAGCATGGGTATGCCCGTCTCGGTGAGACAATTTTTATTTTGCAGATGGCACCTCCCGAACTCTGGTCCTTGGGCTCGTTTGTTTCATATGTTGGTGAAGATTGATAATGTATTTTGGCCATCAGATGCTATTCTTACCTCACACATTAGGGGGCATCTTTTATAACCCTAATTTGAACTAGATATGCTTACTTGGCCCCAGGCCATATCATTTTACATATTTTTCCAAGCCACCACTGAACAACTCTTCTTAAAAACACCCTTTTTTAAGGCACACGTGCCCTGCTCCACTACTGCACGCGTGTATACGCTGGCTGCCCCACTACAACCCGCGTATACCTACAAAAGCATGAAAAATGGAAAGTTGCAAACGAAACTCACAGTTTTGGGTAAGTTACCTAAACCATTTGACTTCCCATAGCTAGTCACTCGACCAAATACCTAGCCCTTTCTAGCCTATAAAAGAAGGGGTAGGGGTCCCATTTAAAAGGAGGAAAATAATTGTAAATAAACTCTACCCGATTTCGCATTCCCTTTGTCCCAACATTTTGCAACTAGTGTTTGAAGAGAAGCATATACAAAATCAGTTGGAGCATAGTTGAAGAGGAGCCTAGGACCAGATTCGAGGATCAGTGTCCGATCTCACTATTCTAAGGTTACTCTTGTGAGATTAATAAAATAAGTACTTTTCCCGTCCCGCCATATGAGATTATCAATATTTAAATTTGATTATATTTTGATAGAATCTCTAACCCATTAGTTCATAGATCATATGCATGTTTGGAGTTTTTTGTTTTTCTGTTTGTAAATGCAGGTCAACTTTGGGAGGAGATTTGTAGTCAAGGAGCAACCAAACGTTAAAGGATCGACATCAAACACGAAAACTAAGGTACATTAACTTGATCTCTTTAACCTTGTATTGGCATATGAATAATGGGGTTTATGATTGGGATGCTGGTAAAATGTAGGAGACTTTAGGTCATTTTCTGCATGCATTACAGAACCCTTAATGCTAGTCCGTAGGGGGATTTCCCACCCACAACATAATGGTTGGCAACTGATATTTTGGTATATTTTACATAGTCAAATTATTTAATTAATTGTTGAGAAATATTCGTGTACTTATCCCCTCTCATTATACCACCTTTCTCTCATTACACTCCCTTCATATGACCCATGAACTCTGTCACCCCCTTCTCATTTGCAATTATTAAATGGTTTGTTATGGATGGATTTGCATGTATCTCATGTCAATTTCTGAACCAATTTTTGATTCATGCAAGCAAAATGTCATGTATGGTTTATTAAGGGCTTAGTTACTGTTGAATTGATTCTATAGGATGAGTTTCTTCAGTAGGGGCATCCACGGAAGAAATAATAGAGGAAGAGAAAACTAGAACAGAGGGCCTAGAAGGCTTAGATTCTCCATTCATTTTGATATTCATCTCCAGGAATTGAACCAGTTGTTCCAAGATGGGTTATTTAACTGGATTGGGAAAGGAATAGTACAACCTTAATTAGAGAGACCTCCCTTCCAACCTCAGAACATCCCTGGTATTCTTGTGCCTCCTCATGTGTCCATGCAAGAAGAAGTCCCTAGAAATGATGGATGGCAATAGATTTTCAATCCGATTGTCTCTCACCATAGTGGCTGGCCCAATTTGACATTACCTCCTCCACCACCTGTAAATCCTAATGTTCATATTTCCCCTATGAATTCACCTGTTCAATCCGCACATGCTAATAAAAGGCTTAAAATTGATGTCCCCCATGTGCAAGATAAGGGAAAAGTTGTTGCCTCCCCTTCCTCTCCTTCAAATGAATCTTCAAAATCCCTGTCCTTCTGCATGCATATGAAGGATGATTATTCTCATGTAATTAGTGAAATACAACCTCAAGGTTCAAATCAACCTCTGGCTACTTCTGGAAAATCAAAAGCAGACAACAGTGATAAAATAAAGATTTCCTCTCAAAGTGGAAATAATGGCTTTTAATTTATGTGTTTTTATGATTGATTTGATGAAGACAATGGTCCGCATAAAGTTTGGACAACAAGTCTTTTTTGGATAATATGGATTATGTGGATATTTATATATTTTTGGATATGATTTAAATTATTTCTGATATTTAAAGATTCAATTTTGAAGGTATCTAAGGGAGTTACAAGGGTGACATGTGTTGAATGATTATCCATTTTTGTTTTATTTTATAAATTGAAAATAATAAAAGAAGGGAGTCACAAGGGGTCCCACCTACCTAGTTATTAATTAAAGACCCTTAACTATTATTATTATTATTATTTCTCCTAGACTAAATTAGTTAAGTCAAACTAACTTAACTAAAGAAGGTAGTTGAACTAATTCAACTTATTTAGAAGGCATAAAAGCTAAATGAGAAGAACAACCAAGGGGAGAATAGAAGGAGAAATAAATACTAAGGTTTTCTCTTTTGATTTCATGAGATAGTTCAGTTTTCATTCATTCCTGATTTGATTCAAAGCCTAATTCTATTTTTGACAAAAGGGTCCTATTGTAGACAACAAGGTTCAAAATTAAACCAAATCATTCAAATGCTTGTTTTAGAGGTGTTGATCCATCCTTGATAGTTTGTGTATTCTTGTATGTTTATGGATTGAGTTTCATAGATGATAAAGGATATTTTGCAGAGTCTAATTGGCAGCAGTCTGTGGCAAGCTGGTCCAGATTATAAATTTCATTTTTTACTTCTTGTCAGAGTCCTTTTGTATGGTGTTCATCGTGGATCTCTAAACTAGACTTTGGTCCATGCCCTCACATCAGTTTTGTAAAGAGAAAAACACTTTTTGTATCTCAGAATGAAATAAAGAAGATTGATATTCTGTCTCATTTGTGTGTATTTGTGACTTGGTTACTTTTTCTTTTTGATCTCCATATTTACTTTCTGTAATCTGTATATTTTTCAAAAAATTATATAAAAAATTTATGTTATTTTGCAACATTCTTTTTCATTAATAAATCAACCTAAACCCTTTTAATTAATACTTAAGGATTGGGAAAATATTTTGAGGCTATAAAAAATAGGGTGACATTCCCGACTATCTTGTCCTAGCCAGGAAAGATTTGAAAATGATTGAGTAAGATAATTCATATCTTTTCCTCAACATTTATTTGGCGACCATACTGGGGAGATATTCCATATCTCTCTGGTTGATTGTATTTGGGATTATCATTGAATATTTTTGTTTCTACTTTTGATTCTTTGACTATTTTCTTTTCTTCATGATAGTATTGGTTACAAGATAGCCTAATATTGAGCTCAGTCTTAAATATCAAACCAACATTTATTTAACCTTATTCAATACCATATTAGAAACCGCTAACACCCGAGCTGAGCTTGAATGCTCGTGGGAAGTAATTGAACAAGACATAAGTGTTCAAGAATGCTGGGAGGCCACGCAAAGGAAACCTAGGAATCAACTATAGCTTTATTTTTCCTAAAGTTTTGATCTTCTTTTCATGTCCTTTAACCCTCACATCTCTAGGAGAAGAAGAGGTTTATCTCCTAAAATTACCCCTATCGTTGAAATAGGAAGAATAAACATTTTTTTTTCAACCTAACAAGGTACTCTAAGGAGAACTTTGTCTGATTCAACTAGTTTCTCTTTCTCTCCCTTACCCATCATTCACAAAATGGAATCAATGGGTGGTTCTGGTGGCACTGGAGGTGCTTCTTCATATCAACCTCCATCATCGTCAGTGATGGGTATATTTTATAGCCATCAAGTCCATTTCCAATACACTATCAACCCCACCAAAGTCATAAAGAAGTATGGACTCTTTCATTTCGAAGAATATGCTACTACTACCCCGTGGCATGTATCCTCTCCTCTAAACCTAGCACCTGCTACTCATCCACTTCCAAAATTCAAAGAGAATCTCCCTAGGTTTTCAGGAAATAACACAGTCACTACAAATGAACACTTAGTGGCATTCTCTAATTCTTTTCACAATATAGGAGCTAATGACAGTGATGCTTGTATGCACTTATTTGTTAATTCCCTTGAAGGGAAAGCAACGACAAATTTCTTTGATATCCCTCCCAAGATTCTTTCAACTTGGGAAGAGTTAGTTTAATGGTTCAAATCTACTTATGGGAAGTCTAAAACCCCAGCCGAACAATTACTGGAATACAATAACATTGCATACAAATACGGTGAGACTRTCAACTCTTTCAACTTACGTTTCACCAAGTTATATAACCAAATTTCTGAACGTATTCGCCCCCATAATCAAGTCTCTTTTATGCATTACTATAGTGCTCTACCTTCCCCTTATCATCATAGGATTGAAGAAAAATCTATTGAAAATATTGGTTCTGCTCTGCATACGTGTCTAGGGTATAAAGAATAGCTTGAAAGAACATGTATTCCCAAAGGAGACTCAATTAAATAAACAGACATGTCCTCCCTCTTATAGCTTGTACAAGATATGAATAACCAAATGATAGCGTATGAGCAGAAGGGAAATGTCCCTTCACCTACTCTTGGGGCATCATCTTGTTCTTCATCATCGTTTAGGAATCCCAATGAAAAGAAATTTCAGCCCAAAGCCATCATGCCTCGCAGTTGGTGTAACTTTTATGAGGAACATCACGAGGAAAGTACTTGAGGTAAAAAAGAGTTCCAAAGATACAATCTTTGGAAAAAGGACTGAAACTACCATTTTTTTTATAGATTTCGTAGAACCAGAGGCTGTCATGATCATAAACACTAGGAATAAATCATATGCTTCAAAAGGAAAATATGATTCCCCCTCTTACTTATTCTAGCCCAAGCCCATCTTCACAAGTTGTTGTTGAACAAGCTGCCAACACTCTTTACAGTCAAGGAACTCCCTCCCCTCTTCCCTCTTCCAAATACAACATTCTCAACCAATTAGCTAATATCAAGGTCGATGCTACTCTTCTAGGCATGGTTGTCGTCCCTGAGCAACAAAAGCATCTGAAGAATTTCATGGAAGGAAAAGCTTCCACAATAGCCAATATCTCTGAAGAGGTAAAAGAAGAGGGTTCTAGTGTAAATAAAGTAGGTGTAAATAACTTTAAACACCCTGTAAAAAATCCCCCATTTTTCATTTCTGTAAAGATTATGGACAAAATAGCTCATTGTTGTCTAATTGACAACAGTTTGGGCCCAAGCGTAATGTCAAAAATTATTATGGAAGATCTAGGCTTGTCTTGTACAAATGAAAATTCTAGAAGCATGCTCTCTTATAATAGTTTACAACAATCGACCATAGGTTAAATGAAAGACGTAAATTTGGTTTTGTGTGCGCATCCGGAAATAAAGACAACCCTTAATATAAAGGTAATTGACATGCCAGTGAGTAATTATTCAATTATCTTAGGAAGAGACTGGTAAGATTTGACAGGTGGATATTTTTCACTCGACGATACACACTTATCCATTCCTAGGAATGGGAAGAACATCAGAGTCCTAAGGGAGGGAAGAATTTCACCGTATATAGAAAGCATCCCACAACCTAATGTAAATTATGTTGAGGAGGACCTAGGAGTGTATTCCATATTTTCATATGAGGATAACACTACCCTGGAACAAATTGACCTAGAGGATGGGATGTGGCATATGCACTTT
>JASDQU010010614.1:105262-122796 GCA_032191745.1 Picea mariana | reverse complement strand
GAGGCTCTCGCTCCTCCATTCCACCCGACTGTCTGAACATGAACGGTCTGACCTCTGCAAGAATACCGGGGGTGCAACCCTGAAAGCCGAAAAGCCTGTGTTGATTTCGAGGATAGCCGATACATCTTTTGTCTGAACAGTTGGAGCCTGTGCATGGGATCTCTGCACACCTCGTGCAATCCCGAAACCAAAACCAAGAAGACTATCCCATCTTTGCTAAACCAGTTTGGGAAGCCTATGTCTGTGTTCCCAATTGGTTGTTATGGCCACTCAGTGCTGGACTGCGCGGGGCTTACTGGCCAGTGTAAGTCTGTGTCAAACCCGTGTGAAACGTCTCTCCAGGTGAGGGAGGTGATTGTTGTTGGAAGAGGCAGGTTGTCAGGCCTATGAGCAACTCTTTCCAGGAGAGAGAGTTTGTTGGGAAGTGGTTTCTTCCAGAGAGTGTCCAACACCAGCTTCAGGCTCTGAGACTTCCTGATCCGGCCTATTGCTGAGACCCATAGAGGGAGGTTAGCACTGATGGGAATGAGAGCAAGCATGTGGGGAATGAGAATCCTTCCATATTCTAAGATGGCATCATGGGAAGAATCCTTCCATATTCTAAGTGTTGTTTTTCCCTATAAACTCAGCCTAGCTAGGATTCCTTGCCTTGGGGTGGAGCTTAGTCCCAGTGCAGGGGTGATCCACTGATGAGCTGATGAGCAGTGTGGTCTAAGGCTGGGAGGTTCATGGAAGGCCTGCACTTGGTTGGTGGAATCTACCATTAATAAAGATAAGTATCTGTTTATGTTTTACTGATAGGTTGCATGACTCTATTGCTTATGTTATCATGATTTCTGCTGTGTATATGATTTAGTATGAAATGTTATGGTTTGTAAATTATAGCAGTGAATAATATGTGTACTCTGAGCTTGCATGTGTTTATTTTATTAAATGCATGTGGATTGAATAACACCTGTATAGAGTGGTGTTAAAGTTTCCTTATCAGAGCGATTAAACAAAGTAGCACAAAAGGTGTGCTACAAGATCTATCCCATGGTTTTCACCATGGAAAATCCCGAACTCTCGTCACCAGGATTTTCAAATTTGTGATTCCTGATTCCTTGAAATGGGTAATCTTACGACATGTGGCCTCCATCGTTCGGACGGTTCAGATCTATCCTGGGGTTTTTACCATAGAAAATCCTGAACTCTCATCACCAGGACTTCTGAATTCATGATTCCCGATTCCCTGAAATGGGTAATCTTACAACACGTGGCCTCCATCGTTCAGACAGTTCAGATCTATCCTGAGGTTTTTGCCCCTATACACTGGGGTTTTAAACCTCGGGTGACTCCTGACAGATCCAACGGCTGTTGTGTTTTTCAGTCGAGATCTAACGGCTCAGACATGTTCCTAACTGGTGCATTCTCCCACAACTTCCTGGTCGTGGAAAAGCAACAGTCCAGATGTTCTCATGGACCTTGGGGATCTATGATCCTGATCTCTTCGCTACCCACGAAGACACAGAGAAACCAAGTGGTAAGGCGTTTAACACTCTACTTTCTCCTACCAATCTAACGGTCGGGTGTGACCACAGATTTCCCAACGGAATCTCGTTCGTCGATCAACACCTATTTAGGGTCAAGGTACTTAATGTTCTAGATTCTTCTTTCGATATGACAGTCGTGAGTGACCACAGATCTCCTGACGGGATCTCATCCATCGATTCGACACTTATCAAGGATAAGGCACTTAACACTCCATCTTCTTCCTTCAATCTAACAGTCGTGAGTGACCACAGATCTCCTGACGGGATATCGTCCATCGATTCGATACTTCATCCTTATGCTGCCATCTTGGGTTTTCAAGAGGATCATTCCTCCTGGTACAGGTTTACTAAGGCCTTGCACCTTCACACTCTCTTTCCCGGTTCTTGATGGACTTTTCAAGGAGGGTATCTCTATGGGGAGGTTTTTAGCTAGGGTACTATCTGAGGCATATAAGGGTACCTTTATCCCATGAATCAGACATGCGGTCTGAATTAGGTCGGTAAGCATATAAATAGCGATTTATGAAGACATAATCCATACATAGTCTTTCCATTATAAACATGCATCTACGAGTATTGATCAAAACACCATACAAACATTCTTACAATGAAATCATTCACAGTTTCATAGCTTATGGGCATAATTATCAGAATAAACATATATATATATATATATATCAAGATGCTAGAGGCAAAACACTTATCAGAAATAACACCAGGGGTTAAGAAACTGCTAAGAGGGGTGCTCGTTTCCACCCAACCGTAGGCTCAGTGACTCCCAGCGGATTTACCACTAGCCACCCCCGAGCTGAGACCACGATGCTGTGAGACTGTGTCTCTGCTTGCCAGTGACTAGGAGTGAAGGTTACTCTCCTTCCTCTCTGCTATCACTCACTCTGCATATTGTCAGAGTTCTCTTCATCCCCTCGCGTCTGCCCCCAATCTCTTCTACCCCACGCCTTATCCTCTTGCGAGGTTGTGTGTGGCGTGATTTCCCTCGCATTGGTCAGTCATGATGGCTCCACGGATGGGCGGTTCACCTCCCCATCCCTCATTAATTCCTGAGGGGCCATCTACCTGCCAGGCTGTGAGACATTTAATTTGGGGCCAGCGAGCTTCTTTTGGTTCTCCGGGCCAGTGAAGTCCAAATACAGTATAAATTATCGGTGGAATTTAACGCCACCTTTCTAGGTGCCTTCCACCGCCATCGTGGTCTCTTTTTCTGCACATCCCCTCTCAGTGGTTCTGCAATATAAATTCATAATGTTATTCACATTCATTAACCTTTTCCANTAAGGTCCATTCACATCACATATTCACATTCATGAGTTTGCCACAGTTCTGGCCAGTCTAGTTATTTTTACAAACTGGGGGAAACAGGGTGTTACATGTTCTAAATGGACAGACCATGATAGGGATATTTTTAAACAAATATAATCTGATGTGATTATTAAAATATATGCACGAGTGCCACTAATAATAGAGTGCATAGTGATATGGTTAAATAAAACAATTTATGCACCATTGTAGGGTTATTTCAAATTATATATGTTGTTGTGCTCCATAGTATATTGACGCATCGAGGCACACCATTTCTCAAAATGAAGCATAGTAAAGAAGGAGAAGATCAATAATTAAGAGACATTAGCATCAAATATGAACAAAAAAACTTGATAACTGAGTACTTCCATGTTGGAATACGTCTTCAATTCCTGCTCTCAAATGGGTAGGTCTTCTTATTCACTCAGCAAAATAATTTGGCAAACTACATAAGTATACCTCATTCTGGAATTAAGCTACAGAATCTTTTCTCAGATCGGAAAACATACAACACTATTGAATTTGTGGCGTCGAATTACCCAAAAATGACTTTCTTTCGCTTCTCAATTTGACTGTGGCACTCCCAAGGCCATGAGAAATATTGTCTCATTTTTTGTTCCTGCAACCTGCAATTAATTCACTGTACTTTGTCTCGACAAATGTGTCTTGTCGTACCATCGATAACCCTCTTCCTGTCCATGGGAAAATTTAGCATTTAAATTAAATGTTGAGCAGACTAACCAATGAATCCATTTGGCTCAAAGGTTGGCGGATGCTATGTAGGTGTTTGGTTAGTGGTAGGTCTTGGGGTCGAGCCTGTCGGCCTCCCCTTTTGGGCTTGTATTTATAACAATATATATATGTGGTTTGAACTACCGCCAAGTTTGGAGTTGACATTTAGATTTGCCAGAGTTGGAAGTTTGGCCACTAGATTTGGCAAGACCTTGACTAGATTTTGTGGGCCTTTTTTTCTTTTTGAAAATTTGGCTACGGAACCTCATTGGGAATTTTCCCACTGCCATGTCGTAGCCCATGAATGGGCTAGGTGGAATCCAATAATTGGCCCACGTCATTCCCCTATATAGTCACCCTTCTACGTCACATGTCTTCCATGTCATCCTACCATGTATGGTACAAAATCCACATGTCTGCCATGTCCCATACACTTGCCATGTGGTTGTACGGACTACCACATGGCACTTTCTCATTGGTCCACATGTTGATCGGATTTATACCAAAAATTAGTGACATGTGGAAGCCTCTAGTGATGCCATGTCACCATGATGACATCAACATGACACGTGTCATACTTTTCATATACCATGTACATTGTACAGACACTGACGTCATACGTACTGATGTTGATGTCAGAAGTACAAATGCTTACTCATCCCTACTCACTAGGCTAGGTTGACCAAAATGTTGACCACAAATATCTTTTGATCCGTAACTATGTTTGACGAGCCGTTTACATCATTGGAAATCTTGTGACGCGCGCTTCGTGATGATGCCAATTTCACTAAGTCTTGAGGACTTTGAATTGTTTCCCTTTATCTATATGCTGAGGCCATTTTGAGCTTCCTAAGTTGCTTCTATGAATTTTTAGTTGTCCTTATTCTTCTTTGGATCCTTTTTGCATCATGCCTTCCCACTGAGATCTTTTTGGACTACCAAAATATTTCATCAATCAACAAATAAGTGACGGAAGAGTTCCCTCACGTTTTCCTTCTCAATCAACTTTTCCTTGCTTGGATGTGTTCCCTTTAAACCTACTCAAATATAATCAACATCACCCCCACGTGAAGTCCTTGTCCTTTTGTCATGGATGATATCTTCCTTTAACTCATCCAAGTACTCAGGAGAAAACTCATCAATTGAAGGTGTTGAAACTTCCTCACCCTCATCCATGATCATGGGAGGATCAAAAAGTTTCAAGTTATCCATATTTACAACTACATAGATATGCATATAAGGTGGAAGATCTAGACGAAAAGCATTGGTACCACCTTTCTCCAAAATAGTGAAGGGTCCATAACAAATGGGATTGAGTTTCTTTCCTTCACCCTTCAATATTCCCTTGCTAATTTGAAGCCATAGCTGGTCTCCAACTTGAAACTCATGATCAACAATGTGTTTGTCATGTTGGGCTTTATACTATGATTGAATTTTCTTCAATTGTTCCTTGACTACTTGATGTACCTGTTGGATCCTCTAAATGAACTTGCAGGCTCTATCTTCGTTTCTATCTTCATTTGAATCGATATCTCTCCCATACATCAAGTCCAAAGGAACCTTACGTAAATACCCAAAATATGTCTCAAAAGGAGAACACTAAGTGGAGGAATGTAAGGCTTGATTGTAATAATGTTGTACATAGGGTATCTATTCATTCCATAATTTGGGATGCTTACTATAGTAGCCTCGAAGAAAAAGTACCATTGTTCGGTGAACAACCTCTTTCTATTCGTTATTTTGTTGATGGAAAGCAGTGCTCCTCTTCAACTTGGTGTCCATCATTCTCCACAAACTTGTCCAAAAATCCTTAAGGAATTGAGTATCTCGATCTGAGATAATGGATATGGGTAACCCAAAGTGAACCCAAACATACTGGAATAAGAGATTAGTAGTCTTCTCAGTAGTGTCTTCTTTTTACATGGCATTAAGATACACATATTTATGAACCTATCCACTACAACATATAAATAATCATGACCCCTTTTCAACATTGGTAAACCCCCTAAAAAATCCATGGAGATACTTCCCATGGATGCGATTGAACAAGCAATGGTGAGTATAGCCCTAGTTTTATATTAGTGAGATTACAAGTAGAGCACATCACAGAGCCCTTTACATATTTAGTTACAATTTCTTTCATATGAGGCCAATAACAATACCTCTCCAGATAAGCCATGGGTTTTCCTACCCCAAAATGCCTAGACACAAAAGAAGTTTGAGCTTTTTTTATTACATGGACTTGTTCACTTGTAAGAATACATATCCTTCCAAGATGGTAGAGTAGTTTTCCCTGCAGACAATAGTTCTCTACATGTGCACCATGGGTTAGCTTCTCATATACTTCTTTAAAATCTTTGTTAATGGCATATTGTTCCACATAGATATCATGAGATAAATAAGCATTCTTCAAAATAATAGAAGCAATAATATGAGGTCTAGAAAGCATATCAGCTACCTTGTTACTTGTACCCTTTTTGTACTTGATTACCAAATGAAATTGTTGTAGGAAACCCATCCATATGTAATATCGAGATTGTTGCATTTTGGTTTGTTCTTTGAGATACTATAAGGTTTGATGATCTGTATGTATGATTGTTTCCTTCCCTAACATGTAGTGCTTCCATTTCTTTATGCTTTGAACTAGTGCATACAACTATTTATCATATGTAGCATAGTTAACAATAACTTGGTTAAAATTTTCAGAGTGGTAACATATAGGCTTACGATATTGCATCAATACTACACCCATGGTGTACCCGCTGGAATTTGTCTCAATATCGAAGGGATGTTGAAGATCCAATAGTGTTAATACTGGTGCGATATTGATATTTTCCTTGACAGTGTCAAAATATTTTTGTTGCTTTCCTCCCCACTGAAAAGTGTTGTTCACACTGGTTAAGGCATGAAAAGGAGCCACTATAAAGGGGAATTTTGAAATGAATCTCTTCTAGTACTAGAATGCACCTAAGAAGATCCATATTTCAGTTACACTTTTGGTCTCATGCCAATTAACAATTACATCAATCTTGGAAGGATCAATTTTCAATTATCCTCCTCCTATAGTATGACCTCAGTACACAAGTGTAGTATTACCAAATTCACATTTGGACAATTTTACATACAACTTTTCCCTTTGCAAAGTAACCAATCCTTTCTTTACATGGATTACATGTTCATCCCAATTCTCGCTAAATATAAGAATGTTGTCTAAATATACAAACACAAAATCATCTAGAAATGTTTTAAATACATCATTCGTAACACACATGACGATTGTTGGATAATTACAAAGGCCAAATGACATAACTAACCTCTCAAACAATCCATGTTTCGTTTTAAAGGAAATATTCCATGCATCATGTTCTGCAACCCTGATCTAATGGTATCCACTGCACAAATCCAACTTACTAAAATAAACAACATTCTTCAATTGATCAAGTAAATCATCTATACGAGGAAGAGGGTATTGATTTTTCACCATGATTTTATTTAAGGCCTGATAATCGGCACACATTCACCATGTGCCATCCTTCTTTGGAACCATCATGATTGAAGAACCACAAGGAGATGAGTTGGGCCTGATGACCCCTTGATCCAATAAGCCTTGTATGTGATTTTTTATCTCTATCATCTCTACAAATGACATCCTATACATGCCCACATTAGGAAGAGGAGAATCATGTTGAAGATGTATTTCATGTTGGATTTCCGTCTTAGGAGGTAATCCATCTAATTCCTGGAAAATATCATCATACCTAGAAACACTATCAATTAACTATTTCTTATGAGAAGGATCACATCCTTGAAAAGCATCAAATGTTTCGACATATTTTTCCCATACGACCATGAGTACCTATTTCTTATTAGTGTTTATGAGCCTCTTCATTTGTCTTGCACTAACAAGTGTTTTGTTTACCCTCATGTTGTGGGATTTAACAATATATTCCACTCCCCCCTTAGTAAGGTGATATTTTTTCTCATGATGAAAGAAGATTGTTTTTCTATCATAAATATAAGGACTCCCCAACACTATGTCACATATATCAAGTGATACAACATCCAAATACACTTCATTAATCAACCTTGAAGCAATAGAAAATGTGACCCTACACTGCTTGGTGACATTAAGTTTTTCTTTATCACATACCCAACCAAGAGGATAAGGATTTGGATGTGGCTTAGTTTCAAGACCCATCTTTTTGACAAGTGCTTAAGATATCAAGTTTACATGGGATCCCAGATAAAATAATGTATCTATCTTAGTGTGTTTAGATACAACTCTTATATGAAATAATTTGTTCCTCTTCTTTCATCATCATGAGATTCATTATTGGAATTTGAACTAACATGAAGGGAATCTTTACCTTGTACTCCAACTGTTGTGATCTTTCCTTTGTCTCCTGAATGTAAACCAAGATCTTGTTACACTGTAGCACCGGTCTTTTTCCTCCTCTTTCCACCGAACTGCTTTGGTCTCTTATTTGGATGTAGTTTCCAACAATGTTCATCATCATGACCATTCTTCTTGCAATGAGTGCAAGATGGTTTTCATTCTTATCTCTTTACGATGGTTTTCTTTTTGTCCTTACTTTTAAGATTCTTAATTTGTTTATGTGGAGGATTGGAAGGTTTCTTTGTGGGATCTTATTAAACATGATTACCCCTATTCTCAAGGTGAGTGGCTTGCACACAAACTTCGTCAAGACTGGTGGGGTTAAACAATAGCAAAGTATCATGAATATAACTTGGAAGTTTGTCAATATACATCATTAACGTTTCATTATAATCCAAAGGAATGTTTAATGCAAGAGCTTTCTTCCTAAATTATTGCATGAAACTTTGTACAGTTTGACCTTTACATTGTCTTAAAGTTTTCTATTATATCATTGCTTTATGTAAATAACCCAATGGATAAATTTCTTCCTTATTGGTGATTTAAATTCTGACCATGAGGAAAGAAGATTACCACACTTACTTATGTCCTGAATTTTTCTCTCCCACCATACGAGAGTGGTGCCTTCTAATGAAAGAGAAGCCAATTACACTTTAACTTCCTCTTCATTAATCCGTTGGACATGGAAATATACTTCAACCTATCGGATCCAATTATCTAGATTTTCAGGATTAACATCTCCATTAAACATAGGTAAACCAAATTTTACATCAAGCTTTATTAATGGTTTCTTAAAATAAGATTTATGGCTAGAATGATGAGAATGAGAGAATTCTTAGAGAAAGAAGAGTTAGAACTTGATGGTGAAGATGGAGGCTCAAGGGGATCTCCTCCAGCCTATTGACTCACTGAAGCATTATCATCAGCTTGTGATTATTTTTTCTTCCCTTTCTTCTTCATCCTCTTCTCATAGTCTTCATACATTTGCTCGACCATTTCTGACATGAGATAAAAGACCATATGGAATTTTTTCTCTTATTCATCACACTTGTCCTCTTTTGCCATTGTCTTCCTTCGGGATGCACGACCAACTTCGGGATTGAAATTCTTAAGATTTCCTTCACCCTGCTTATGCTTGGTCCTAGAAATAATTCACACTCAACAATTCAAGTCAAATATGACTTCTCTGATACCAACATGATACGATATTTTTTCATCAAAGTGACTTATAAATAATTGGATTAAATGAGCATAAATTGAAGTGCACCATAAAGAAGGAAAAGCTCAATAATGAAGAGACATAAGCGTCAAATTTGAACACAAAAACTTGATAATGGAGTTCTTCCTTGGTGGACTACATCTATGGGTCCTACTCTCAAATGGGTAGGCATTTTTATTAACTCAGCAAAATGATTTGGCAAAATACATAAGTATACCTCATTCTGGAATTAAGCTGTAGAAGATTTGCTTAAATCAGAAAATAGAAAACACCATTGAATTTGTGGCATCGAATTACCCAAAAATGATTGTGTCCATGCCTCAATATGACATTGTCACTCCCAGGCCCATGAGAAATATCATCTCGATTTCTGTGCCTACAACCTGCAATTAAATCATAGTACTTCACCTCGAAAAATGTTCTTGGCCATATTGTTGATTGTCGTCCTCCTGTCCGTGGGAAAATTCAGCATTTAAAATTAAATGTTGGGCGAACTAACCAAAAGAGTCATTTTGATCAAAGGTTGGTGGATGCTATGTAAGGTGCTTGGTTAGGGGGGGGTCCCAGGGTCAAGCCTGCGGGCCTCCCCTTTTGGGCTTGTAGTTATAACAATATATATGTGTGGTTTCAACCGTCACCAATTTTGGAGTTCTCGTTTATATTTTTCAGAGTTGAAAGTTTGGCCACCAGATTTGGCGGGACCTCCATTAGATTTAGTGGGCCCTTTTTTATTCTTGAAAATTTCATTATGGGCCCTAGTCGGCATTTTCCCACTTCTACGTGGCAACCAACCATTGGCCCACGTAATTCACATGTACAGTCAGCCTGCTACATCACCTATCTGCCATGCTAGCCTACCATATGTGGTATGAATTCCATGTGTCTTCCACATCCCATATGACCTGCCAAGTGGTTGTACGAAATTCCACGTGGCACTTCCTCATTGGTCCACATGTTGACTAAAAAATGACAAAAATGAGTGACATGTGGCAACCTCTAGTGTTGCCACATCACCATGGTGACATCATGTTGATGTCAACATGACATGTTTCATCTTTTGCGTATGGCACATACATTGTATGAATGCTGACATCATATGTATTGATGATGACATCAGCAGTATGGATGCTGACATCATATGTATTGATGTTAACATCAGCAGTATGGATGCTGAATCATCCATTCTCACTGGGCTAGGTTGTCCAAAAATTTGACCACAAATATCTTTTTTTCTGTAACTCTCTTTGATGAGTTGTTTACACCGTTGGAAAGCTTGTGACACGCTCTTCATGATGATGTCAATTTCACTGAGTTTTGAGGAATTTGAATTTTCCCTTTCTCTATCTATTGAGGCCATTCTAAGATTCTTGAGTTTCTTATGTGAATTATGAGTTGTCCTTAGTCTTATATGGATCCTTTTTGGATCAACATGACCCCTCAATATGTTTCCCAAGCTCCTATTTACTACTTCAGTTTGTCCATCAGTATGTGGATGATACACTGAACTAAAAATGAGATTGGTAGCTAGTTTCTTCGACAGAGTCCTCCAAAAATGACAAACAAAGTTTATGTCTCTCTTAGAGATAATAATAATAGGTAGACCATGCAACTGTACTATTTCTGAAAAAATAAATTGGCAATGTTAGTTGCATCACTAGTCTTCTTACAAGGAATAAAATGAGTTATTTTGGAAAACCTATCTACCACAACATAGATAGAATTTTTTCCCCTCTATGTTTTGGGTAATTCCAAAACAAAATCCATGTTTATGGAATCCCATGGTCTGCTTGGGATGGGAAATGGATGATACCGTCCTGTATTATGAGTTCTCCCCTTTGCATGTTGACAAATCCTCCACTTTTCCATGAATCTATTCACATCATTCTGCATACCATGTAAATAATAAAAAGCATTTACTTGAGCATACATTTTATTCTATCCAAAATTCCCTAATAGCCCTCCATTGTGATTTTCCTTAATTAGATTTTCCTTCATCAAGAACTTAGGTATGCATAGTTTATTGTTATTGAACAACAACCCCTCTTGTAGCATGTATTCCAACCACTAACTTCTATTATTGGAAACGATATTCTCACAAGCTCCATAAATATCTTGGAAATTTTCATTTTCCTTATACATTGCAATCATTTCATCAAATCCTAAGGTGTTGAATTTAAATTCTTGAAAAATTAAATTTATCCTACTCAAAGCATCAACAACCTTATTGGATTTACCACTTGTGTGCTTAATCACAAAGGTAAAACTCTACAAAAATTGAACCCACTTAGCATGTTTTTGGTTCATGTTAGGTTGACTACTTATAAATTGTATTGCATGATTGTGAGTGTATAACATGAACTTCTTAGGCATTAGATAGTGTCTCCATTCCTTAAGTGCTTGGAGAATTTCATATCATTATTTATCATAGCATGAATACTTCTACATTTCTTATTTAATTTCTCACTGAAATTTGTTATTGGCATTTGTTCTTGACTCAATACAACCCCTATTGCATTCCCACTAGCATCAGTCTCAAATTGAAAGTTTTTATCAAAACCTGACAAAGCTAAGATAGGATTTTCAATAATATTTTTCTTCAACAATTTAAATATTGTCTTTTGTCTCTGTCCATATAAAAGGATGCTTGATTTCCTTAATAGTCCCTACAATAGGTGCACATATATGACTAAAACTTCTAATTAACTTTCTATAAAAACTTGCAAGTCCATGAAACCTCCTTACCTCAAATGCATTCCTTGGAGTTGGCCAATTTACAATTTCCTGAACCTTCTTTGGATCCATTTTCAGTCCTTCTTCAGAGATTACAAATCTCAAATATATGAGCTCCCTCTTGATGAAACTACACTTCTTCATATTTGTCAACAATGTTTCTTTCTGTAGGGTACTCAAAACCATCTTGAGATACTTCAAGTATTCCTCTTTGGTCTCACAATCAGAATATCATTAGGGTAGACTATCAAAAATTTCCAAATATATTCCTTCAATACCTCATTAATTAACCTCATAAACATGCTAGGTGCATTTTTGAGCCCAAAGGGAATCACCAACCATTCATACAATCTATTATTGTCTGAAATGCAGTCTTCCATTCATCCTCCTCTATAATTCTTATTTTGTTGTAACCACTTTTAAAATCAATATTCGAAAAATATTTTAATCCACACAAAGAATTTATTAAATCATCTATGTGGGGTAATGTAAATCTCTACCTAATGGTTTTTTTGTTGATTTCCCTAGAATCAGTGCATAGGCGCCATCCACCATCCCACCATCATTTTTTGGGTTGAGAATCGTTGGTACTACACATGGACTTAAACATTCCTTCACCAATCTTTTATCTAACAATTCTTGCACATGTTTTCTTATCTCTTCATTCTCTTGAGGATTTATCCTATAAGATGATTTGTTAAGAAAACTTTCCCTAGGTATAAGATCAATATGATGACTGCTACTTCTCATAAGAGATAAGGCATCAGGTAACTCATCTACTATATTATCAACAAATTCATCAAGCATAATTTTAATTTCAACAGGAAGACCATTAATATTTGGAGAGGTGAGTATTACCTTTGGTTTTCTAATTAGAGAAAAATGTATTTCCTCCTTCTTCTTGACCTCTTGTAGCAACTCCTTTCCCCTCATCAACAATATACTAGGTCTAGGTTCATTTTTTGCTACCTCATCTTTCAAAGGTAAGGTTCATTTTTCGCTACCTCATCTTTCAAAGGTAACAACACATGCTTCTTTCCATCTTTCCATGGATTCCTTCTTCCATCATGGATGACCTTTCTATCGTACTTCCATGGCCTTCCTAACAAAATATAGCAAACACCCAAGGGCATTATGTCACATAGTGTACCATCTTTGTAAGTACCAATTTGAATCTCCACCATACACTGCTCACTTACTAAGATATTATGTCCTTTCTATAACCAAGACACTATGTAGGGAGTGGGATGTACCATCTTCTTCAATCCCAACTTCTCTACCATCTCTGTGGAGACAAACCTATTTGTACTCTCACTGTAAATTACTACTTTGCAGCACTTTCCCTTTGACTTGCACATAGTCCTAAACAAACTCTTCCTTTGTGTTGGTTCACTTCTTATCTCCTTTTCTTCTATAACCAAGACCATTTTCAACATCAAAGACTCCCTTCGCTTAGGAGGTTTTACTTTTTCCACTGCAGTATTTGGTTCTTCTTTATCCTTTGCAACATTTGTGTTTCTCTAATTTGCTGATTTATTTTTAGGAAGGTCCCAAGATATGTGTCTTAATTCTCCACATGCGTAACATGTAATTTCTATTTCTCTACCCGGTCCTATGGAGCCAAATCTACTTCCTCTGGAGTCCCCTATTTCAGGTGATTGGCTACTCGATCTCTATGCTTCATTCTTAGAAGCCTAGACTTTTCCTCTGTTAGAGGATCTTGTTCCTCTTACTAGAATTTTCCCTCTACCTCTCTGATTATATTTCCTTTCCAACTTATCCTCTGCTCTTAACGCTGCCTAGTAAGCATCTTCAAGAGTCGTGAGACTCAAAATTCTTCTTGAATATCATATCTTAAACCGTTTATGTACCTGGCCACATTTTCCACGTCTTCATCTATATGTCGACCTCTAATGTTGAGTCTGTAAAACTCCCCTATGTGTTTTTTTATTGTCATACCCTTTTGTATTAAATTATGGAGTTTCCTAAAGAGGTTTGACTCGTAATCCTTTGGCATAAACTTTCTTTTAATTTTTCTCACCATTTTGTCCCAATTCTTAATTCTGGAATTACCTTTTCTTTCCATATATATCTTCATTTCATCCCACTATATTATGCACGTCCTTTCATCTTGGTTGTTGAATACTTCAATTTCTTCTTGTCTTCAATTGCTTCAAAATAAAAATACTTTTCCGTGGTATTTATCCAATCAATTAGCTGTTCCACATTCAAGTCTTCAATTGCTTCAAAATAAAAATGCTTTTCCGTTGTATTTATCCAATCAATTAGCTCTTCCACATTCAAATTCCCTTCATACATTGGAACCTCTAACTTTGATATGCCACCAACCTTCACAAGCATCCTCAATACCCTGCGTTCTTTAGTTACTTCCTTTGTTTCATCATCGGAGGATCCTTCTTCATCATTGATATCTCCAACATCAGGTTCTCTCCTTTGGGATGTATCCATAGTCTCCATCCTTATTCGAAGTTGTCTTATTTCTTGTAGTAGAGCTGCATTTTCTACAGGTCTTCCTCCGACATTGGCTCCTTCTCCTCTTAGTGGTGGCATGTTTCTCTGAATTCAAGCTCAGAACTATGCCCTGAAACCAAAATGATGGCCCCGATGGACAAAATTATCCTTTCGTCTCCTTCTATCCCAAATATCCTTTATAGAATCTTTGTATGCAGAGATTTACTTATTCTGCAATCGAAGGCACTTCCTATTATCCCTTTGTTCAATAAAACATTAGCGCCAAAAACCAAGGCTATTCACAATATTGGTGCGCAGAATTATAGTGTTAAGCGCTGAGTCTATTTTCTTTCTAGCGAAGAAGGTTTGGAACCAAAAACTTAACCTAAAAGGCACTATTACTTGTTGATCCCACAGGTAGAAACCATCCAACGGTTCAAAACAAATCTAAGGGTTGAGGATCAATGTCCTGATTATATCACAACGAGCCAATGTATTTTTGAAACCCACCATGGTCAAATGCGATGGAATGCCGCTTTCATTCGTGGAAAAGGAATACCACTCGGATTCCTTTTCGCAAATCTAATTGGAAATAAAATTCATGGAAGTTACGTTTGCGAAGAGATCTAAATCGTAGATCTATCTCTGGCCTCTATCCAATGGTTCCACYGCACTTTCACTCCRATTWACGTTAGAARCATTGACAGGYCAACGTTCWCTATGGATCGTTTATCTAAACATGATCAACGATCTAACTATTCGAAATGATCATTCCTGTGAAAGGATCACTTTTTTCCATTTTCTTTCCCACACGATCCTTCTGGCTTACTCTGCAATCAAATCTGCAACTACAAACAAAGATCCTCTACGACCATAAACTAAATTTCGGAGTCAAAAAAACATGCTATAGAGAAGAATTGGAGGCATGAATTAATTGATAGATCAATTAAGAATTCCTTCAATCTACACAAAGCTTCTTTTATTAAAATTGGATTTGACGCTACATAATTGTATGTCTCTATCTCTCTCTTGCACTCACTCTTCTACCTTCACACTCTATCACAAACTCTATCTCACAATCCAATTTTAAGGCAGTGTTGGTAAACCACCATCTCCTAGAGAGATCCATCCTCATACTCCTCGACGGTCTCAATGAAAACTTTCTCACGGAAGTCCAAAACAATCTCCTTAGAGAAGTTCATGACAATCTCTAAGAAGTTATATGTATAATGTACCAAGAAGATTGTGGCTTGCACCAAGAGTTGAGTTGTTGCAGTTCCAAGACTTGCTCATGATCTACCTAAACATATATAAAATTTCTTTCCCAAGTTTGATCCTAATAACAAACGGTCACGTGAAGATCATGTAAGTAAATTCATGTTATCGGTTATTTTAATGAGTATACAATATGAAGATGTTCTTTGCCATTTTTTTCCATATAATTTTGAGGGAAATTAATCTACTTGGTATTGTGCACTACCACAAGGATCAACAAAATAAATGGAATGAATTTGAATCTACTTTTATGAAGAAACTTGGTGCAAATAAAACCTGAGCAACATTAGTGTTAGATTTGTCAAGAATTAAAATGAACCCAAAGGAACAGTTAAAGGACTTTAATCAAATATTTTTAACACCAATTAACAAAGTTATTGAAGATTCTAGGCCTTCCAACAATGTTGTCATCAAATTTTATACTACAACTCTACCTTCCTCCATTACCATATTTGTTAAAAGAGGTGGGAAAAACACATTAGAAAAAACTTTTGAAGAAGCCTTAGAAGTGGAAAAAGAGATGATAAGCATTGCAAGCAAGTCATCCGTAGAGAGGAAAAGAGAATTGTTTCACCTATCAAGAAAGAAACTACAATTAAAATTATAGATGAAGAAAAAGATAAAGAAATTATAGACATGGACAATCACATAATAATTAAAAAACCATTAAATGACATCATAGATGTTAAAAAGAGTTTAGGAGAAGGTACATCTTACAAAATTCCTTGGAGACCTCCTTTAAGGAGAAATGTTCCACCACCAAAAGAACCAAAACTCTCCTCCTAATGAAATTTATCTAGAGAAATTTTCATAAGATAACTTATGTAAAGCACATAATGTGATTCATTTCAAGAAAACGTATCCAACATTTGTAAACATGTTTAAATTTTTTACTTCTATGAAAGAAGAGAAAAAGATACAAATAGATAAAGATGAAGAGGAGGAGAAAGAAACCCTTGAAATCAAGGTTACATGGATATATCTCATGGGGTAATAGATGATGAGAAAGATGAAATAGTCAAAGAAATTTGCGCTACACAAACTAGAAGTAAAGGTACTCCATCAAATTCAAAATTACCATATACATCTTCTCCTTTTAACAAATCTTCAACTACAGATAAATCAACATGTGGTTCATGTAAATTTGTTGTTACTTATGATATTTTTATATTATAATCCAGTTGAGGATATGAATAACACTATGGCTAATATTTTCTTATATGAATTATCAAAACTAAAATAATAACAACGACAAATTACTAGATAAAAACAATACAAATTACTTTAAAAAAAGACAAATAATAACTCCAAGTAAAAATAAGGAAAAATTTGCCTACAATTCTTCATAAAAGATTAATAAGCAACTTAATGTAAATGCTAATTTAATAAGGAAAAAATTGTATACAATTCTTCATAAAAGACTAATAACCAACTTAATGTAAATGCTAATTTAATATGAGATAAGTCTAGTTCCTATACACCCCTTTTTTTTTACATTTAAAATTTTTAATAGAAATGTACATAACGATTCACATGGGCTTCTTCCAATGTATTATCATATTTTATTTGTAGAAAGTTGAATGTTGAACCCAAGAAGTTAAATTGTTCAACTAGATAGGATGAATGTCAAAGTTCTCAGATAACTAAAAAAATGTATTGACTAGGATACTTCTAATCCTAAGGTACATATAATTATTGTTGATATTCGAGAGTTATATGGGTTACTGCTAAGTAGAGACTGAGACTCAGAAAAGTTGAATGGTTATTTTTCAATTGATTTGTCACATTTATAGTTTCCATATAATGGTTTTCCAATAACATAAAAGTAGAGGGTGAATATAATGGTTTTCCAATAAAA
>JASDQU010010614.1:88459-101749 GCA_032191745.1 Picea mariana | reverse complement strand
GATGTTCAATATCACTTTGTGAGAGACATTATTGAAGAAAAGAAAGTATCACTGATGAAGGTGGACACTTTGAAGAATGTTGCAGATTCATTAACAAAATCTGTGAGCACTGAGAAGTTCTCTTGGTGTAGAGGATCCATGGGCATTGCTGCCCTGGATTGTTACTATGTAACCTTGTAACCCCCTGTGTGCAAAGAAAACAACAAGTGGGAGAATTTTGGGTATGTGTTATATTCTTTGCATGAGCAATAGTGTCTGAGCATCTGTGCTGGGCGTGCAGGGGTTCGGGGGCAGCGCCCCCGAATTTTTTTTTCCGGGACCACATGATATTTAGGTGGTTTTTTCAGCACATGGTTTTTTGCCGATGGTTTTCTATTTCCGGTTAAGGAATTAGGGTTTTGGACTAATCCAAGTCATTGGGTTAGGGTTTTGGATGCCGCTGGCTCCTATATGTATATTGTATTCTAAACAATGTAACACAATGTATGAATATAATATATGCTGGTTTTCCCAGTTTGGGTTTCCAGGTGAAAAATCTTTGTGTAATGTTTGTATTTGCCATTGTATCTTTTCTGTTCTTTTCTGAATATCAGTTTGCAGCAGATATTGTACAAGGTTAGAATTTACATGGAATACATGATACAAGAGGGGTTGTTGCTCAATAACAATAGACTATGCATACCTAAGTTCTCGATGAGGGAAAATCTGATTAAGGAAAATCACAATGGAGGACTATTAGTGCATTTTGGATAGAAAAAAAGGTATGCTCAAGTAAATTATTTTTATTATTAATGAAGTATGCAGAATGATGTGAATAGATTCATGGAAAAGTGGAGGATTTGTCAACATGAAAAGGGGAGAACTCATAATATAGGACAATATCATCCATTTCCCATCCCAATCAGACCATGGGATTCCATAAACATGAATTTTGTTTTGGAATTACCCAAAAAACCGAGGGGAAACGATTCTATCTATGTTGTGGTAGATAGGTTTTCCAAAATAACTCATTTTATTCCTTGTAAGAAGACTAGTGATGCAACTAACATTGCCAATTTATTTTTTCAAAAATATTACGGTTGCATGGTCTACCTATTAGCATTATCTCTAACAGAGACACAACATTTGTTTGTCATTTTTGGAGAACTCTATGGAAGAAACTGGGTACCAACCTCATTTTTAGTTCAGCATATCATCCACATACTGATGGACAAATTGAATTAGTAAATAGGATCTTGGGGAACATATTGAGGGGTCATGTTGATCCAAAAAGGATCCATAGAAGACTAAGGACAACTCATAATTCACATAAACAACTCAGGAAGATTAGAATGGCCTCAGCAGATAGAGAAAGGGAAAATTCAGATTCCTCAAAACTCAGTGAAATTGGCATCATCATGAAGAGCGCATCGCAAGATTTCAAATGGCGTAAACAACTCATCAAATGGAGTTAAAGATCAAAAGATATTTGCGGTCAAAGTTTTGGTCAACCTAGCCCAGTGAGCATGCATGAGTCAACATCAATACAGATTATGTCAGTGTCTGTACAATGTATGTGCCATACGCAAACGATGAAACATGTCATCCTGACATCAACATGATGTCACCATGGTGATGTGGCAACACTATAGGTTGGCACATGTCACTCATTTTTGGCATTTTTCGGTCAACATGTGGACCAATGAGGAAGTGCCACGTGGAATTTAGTACATCCACTTGGCAATCCATATGGGACGTGGAAGACACATGGCATTTGTACCACACATGGTAGGCTAACGTGGAAGATAGGTGACATAGCAAGCTGACTGTACAGGTGAATTACATGGGCCAATGGTTGGCTGCCACATGGCAGTGGGAAACTTCCCAGTGAGGGCCCATAACAAAATTTTCAAAAATAAAAAAAGGCCCACTAAATCTGATGGAGGTCCTGCCAAATCCGGTGGCCAAACTTCCAACTCTAGCAAATCTAAATGAAAAATCCAAAATTGGTGATGGTTGAAACCACACACACATATATATATATATATTGTTATAACTACAAGCCCAAAAGGGGAGGCCCGCGAGCCCGACCCTGGGACCCCCCCCTAACCAAGTGCCTTACATAGCATCCACCAACCTTTGATCCAAATGACTCTTTTGGTTAGTCTGCCCAACATTTAATTTTAAATGTTGAGTTTTCCCATGGATAGGAGGACGACGATCAACAATACAGCTGTGAACATTTTTTGAGGTGAAGTACAATGATTTAATTTCAAGTTGCAGGCACAGAAATTGAGATGATATTTCTCATGGGCCTGGGAGTGACAAAGTCATATTGAGGTGTGGAGAAAATCATTTTTGGATAATTCGACCCCACAAATTCAATGTTTTTTCTATTTTCTGATCTGAGCGAATCTTCTGCAGCTTAATTCCAGAATGAGGTATACTTATGTATTTTGCCAAATTATTTTGCTGAGTTAATAAAAAGTCCTACCCATTTGAGAGTAGGACCCAGAGGCGTATTCCACCAAGGAAGAACTCCATTATCAAGTTTTTGCATTCATATTTGATTCTTATGTCTCTTCATTATTGATCTTTTCCTTCTTTATGGTGCACTTTAATTTATGCTCATTTAATCCAATTCCTTATATGTCACTTCGATGAAAAAATATCATATCACGTTGGTATCAGAGCAGTCATATTTGAATTGAATTGTTGAGTGTGAATTATTTCTAGAACCAAGCATAAGTGGGGTGAAGGAACTCTTAAGACTTTCAATCCCGAAGTTGGTTGTGCATCCTGAAAGAAGACAATGGCAGAAGAGGACAAGTGTGATGAATAGGAGAAAAAATTCCATATGGTCTTTTATCGCATGTCATAAATGGTCGAGCGAATTTATGGAAACTACAAGAAGAGGATGAAGAAGAAAGGGAAGAGAAAGGAATCACAAGCCGATGATAATGCTTCAGTGAGTCAACGGGCTGGAGGAGACCCCCTTGAGCCTCCATCTTCACCATCAAGTTCTAACTCTTCTTCCTCTAAGCATTCTCTCATTCTCATCATTCTAACCATAAAGCTTCTTTTAAGAAACCATTATTAAAGCTTGATGTAAAATTTGGCTTACCTATGTTTAATGGAGATGTTAATCTTGAAAATCTATATTATTGGATTTGACAGGTTGAAGTATATTTCCATGTCCAACAGATTGATGAAGAGGATGTTAAAGTGTAATTGGATTCTCTTCCACTGGAAGGCACCACTCTCGTATGGTGGGAGAGAAAACTTCAAGACATAAGTAAGTGTAGTAATCTTCTTTCCTCATGGACATAATTTAAATCAGCGATAAGGAAGAAATTTATCCATTGGGTTATTTACATAAAGAAATGATATAATAGAAAACTTTAAGACAACGTAAAGGTCAAGATGTACAAAGTTTCATGGAAGAATTTAGGAAGAAATCTCTTGCATTAAACATTCCTTTGAATTCTAATGAAATGTTAATGATGTATATTGACAAACTTCAAAGTTATATTCGTGATACTTTGCTATTGTTTAACCCCACCAGTCTTGATGAAGTTTGTGTGCAAGTTACTCACCTTGAGAATAGGGGAAATCATGTTTAATAAGATCCCACAAAGAAACCTTCCAATCTCCCACATAAACAAATTAACAATCTTAAAAGTAAGGACAAAAAGACAACCGTCGTAAAGAGAAAAGAACTAAAACCATCTTGCACTCATTGCAAGAAGAATGGTCATGATGATGAACACTATTGGAAACTACATCCAAATAAGAGACCGAAGCAGTTCGGTGGAAAGGGGAAGAAAAAGATCGTTTCTATAGTGCAACAAGATCTTGGTTTACATTCAGGAGACAAAGAAAAGATCACAACGGTTGGAGTACAAGGTAAAGATTCCCTTCATGTTAGTTCAAATTCCAATAATGAATCTCATGATGATGAAAGAAAGAGGAATGGATTATTTCATATAAGAGTTGTATCTAAACACACTAAGATAGATACATTATTTTATATGGGTTCCCAAGTAAACTTGATATCTGAAGCACTTGTCAAAAAGATGGGTCTTGAAACTAAACCACATCCAAATCCTTATCCTCTTGGTTGAGTATGTGATAAAGAAAAACTTAATGTCACTAAGCAATGTAGGTAAGACTTTCTATTGCTTCAAGGTTGATTAATGAAGTGGATTTGGATGTTGTATCAGTTGATATATGTGACATAGTGTTGGGGAGTCCTTATATTTATGATATAAAAGAAGTCTTCTTTCATCATGAGAAAAAATATCACCTTACTAAGGGGGGAGTGGAATATATTGTTAGAGCCCACAACATGAGGGTAAACGCAACACTTGTTAGTGCAAGACAAATGAAGAGGCTCATAAACAATAATAAGAAATAGTTACTCATGGTCGTACGGGAAAAAGATGTCGGAACATTTAACGCTTTTCAAGGATATGATCCTTCTCATAAGAAAGAATTAATTGGTATTGTTTCTAAGTATGATGATATTTTCCAGGAACCATATGGATTACCTCCTAAGAGGGAAATCCAACATGAAATACATCTTCAACATGATTCTCCTCTTCCTAATGTGGGCATGTATACGATGTCATTTGTAGAGATGATAGAGATAAAAAATCAGGTACAAGGCTTATTGGATCAAGGGGTCATCAGGCCCAACTCATCTCCTTATGGTTCTTCAATCGTGATGGTGCCAAATAAGGATGGAACATGGTGAATGTGTGTCGATTATTGGGCCTTAAATAAAATCACGGTGAAAAATCGATACCCTCTTCCTCGTATAGATGATATACTTGATCAATTAAAGAATGTTGTTTATTTCAGTAAGTTGGATTTGTGCAGTGGATACCATCAGATTAGGGTTGCAGAACATGATGCCTGAAATATTTCCTTTAAAACCAAAGAAGGATTGTTTGAGAGGTTAGTTATGTCATTTGGGCTTTGTAATTCTACAACAACCGTCATGCGTGTTATGAATGATGTATTTAGGACATTTCTAGATGATTTTGTGATTGCATATTTAGACGACATTCTTATATTTAGCGAGAATTGGGATGAACATGTAATCCATGTAAAGAAAGTATTGGTTACATTGCAAAGGGAAAATTTGTATGTAAAATTATCCAAATGTGAATTTGGTAATACTGCATTTGTGTACTGAGGTCATACTATAGGAGGAGGATAATTGAAAATTGGTCCTTCCAAGATTGATGTAATTGTGAATTGGCATGAGCCAAAAAGTGTAACCAAAATATGGAGCTTCTTAGGTGCATTATAGTAATGGAAGAGATTCATTTCAAAATTCTCCTTTATAGCGACTCCTTTTCATGCCTTAAGCAGTGTGAAGAACACTTTTCAGTGGGGAGGAAAGAAACAAAAAGCTTTCGACACTCTGAAGGAAAATATCAATATTGCACTAGTATTAGCACTGTTGGATCTTCAACATCCCTTCGAGATTGAGACAAATTCCAGTGGGTACACCATGTGTGTAGTATTGATGCAATATCATAACCCTATATGTTACCACTCTGAAAATTTTAACCAAGTTATTCTTAACTATGCTACATATGATAAATAGTTGTATGCAATAGTTCAAAGCATAAAGAAATGGAAGCACTACATGTTAGGGAAGGAAACAATACATGTTAGGGAAGGAAACAATCATACATACAGATCATCAACCCTTATAGTATCTCCAAGAACAAACCAAACTGCAACAATCTTGATATTATAGATGGATGGGTTTCCTACAACAATTTCATTTGGTAATCAAGTACAAAAAGGGTACAAGTAACAACGTAGCTCATATGCTTTTTAGACCTCATATTGTTGCTTCTATTATTTTGAAGAATGCTTATTTATCTCATGATATCTATGTGGAAAAATATGCCACTGATGAAGATTTTAAAGAAGTATATGAGAAGCTAACCCATGGTGCACAGGTAGAGAACTATTGTCTACAGGGAAAACTACTCTACCATCTTGGAAGGATATGTACTCCTACAAGTGAACGAGTCCATGTAATACGAGAAGCTCAAACTTCTCTTATGTCTGAGAATTTTGGGGAAGGAAAAACTATGGCTCATCTAAAGAGCTATTGTTATTGGCCTCAGATGAAAGAAATTGTAACTAAATATGTAAAGGGGTGTGTGATGTGTTCTACTTGTAATGTCACTAATAGAAAACTAGGGCTATAATCACCATTGCTTATTCAATCACATCCATGGGAAGTATCTCCATGGATTTTTTAGGGGGTTTACCAATGTTGAAAAGGGGTCATGACTATTTGTATGTTGTAGTGGATAGGTTCATAAATATGTGTATCTTAATGCCATGTAAAAAGCATGTCACTGTTGAGCAGACTACTAATCTCTTATTTCTGTATGTTTGGGTTCACTTTGGGTTACCCACATCCATTATCTCGAATCGAGATACTCGATTCCTTAAGGATTTTTGGACAAGTTTGTGGAGAATTATGGACACCAAATTGAAGAGGAGCACTACTTTCCATCCACAAAATGACGAATAAAAAGAGGTTGTTAACCGAACAATGGTACTTTTTCTTCAAGGATACTACAGTAAGCATCCCAAATTATGGGATGAATAGATAGCCTATGTACAACATTCTTACAATCGATTATTACATTCCTCCACTCAGTGTTCTCCTTTTGAGACATATTTTGGGTATTTACCTAAGGTTCCTTTGGACTTGATGTATGGAAGAGCTATTGATTCAAATGAAGACAAAAATGAATATAGAGCCTGCAAGTTCATTTAGAGGATCCAACAGGTACATCAAGTAGTCAAGGAACAGTTGGAGAAAATTCAAGAATAGTATAAGGCCCGACATGACAAACACATGGTTGATCATCAGTTTCAAGTTGGAGACCAGGTATGGCTTCGAATTAGCAAGGGAATATTGAAGAGTGAAGGAAAGAAACTCAATCCCATCTGTTATGGACCCTTCACTATTTTGGAGAAAAGTGGTACCAATGCTTTTCGTCTAGATCTTCCACCTTATATGCATATCTATGCAGTTCTAAATATGGATAACTTGAAACTTTTTGAGCCTCCCATGATCACGGATGAGGGTGAGGAAGTTTCAATACCTTCAATTGATGATTTTTCTCCTGAGTACTTGGATGAGTTAAAGGAATATATCATCAGGGACAAAAGGACAAGGACTTCACCCAGGGGTGATGTTGATTATATTCGAGTAGGCTTAAAGGGAACACATCCAAGAAAGGAAAAGTTGATTGAGAAGAAAAACGTGAGGGAACTCTTCCGTCACTTATTTTTTGATTGATGAAAGCTTTTGGTAGTCCAAAAATATCTCAGTGGGAAGGCGTGATCCAAAAAGGATCCAAAGAAGACTAAGGACAACTCAGAATTCACAGAAGCAACTTAGGAAGCTCAGAATGGCCTCATCAGATAGCTAAAGGGAAACAATTCAAAGTCCTCAAGACTTAGTGAAATTGGCATCATCGTGAAGCATGCGTCACAAGATTTCCAATGACGTAAACGACTTGTGAAACATAGTTACGAATCAAAAGATATTTGCAGTCAACGTTTTGGTCAACCTAGCCTAGTGAAAAGGGATGAGTAAGAATATTTACTTTTGACATCAACATTAGTATGGATGATCTCAGTGTCTGTACAGTGTATGTGGTATATGAAAAGGATGACACATGTCATTTTGTTGTCATCATGGTGACGTGGCAGCACCAGAGGCTACCACATGTCACTGATTTTTGGTATATATCCAGTCAACATGTGGACCAATGAGAAAGTGCCACATGATAGTCCATGCAGCCACATGGAAAGTGTATGGGACGTGGCAGACACATGGATTTTGTACCATACATGGCAGGCTGACATGGAAGACATGTGACATAGGAGGGTGACTATATAGGGAAATGACATGGGCCAATTGTTGGATTCCACCTAGCCCATTTGTGGGCTGCAACATGGTAGTGGGAAAATTCCCAATGAGGGTCTGTAACCGAATTTTCAAAAATAAAAAAAGGCCCACCAAATCTAGTGAAGGTCCCGCCAAATCTGGTGGCCAAACATCCAACTCCGAAAAATCTAAATGCCAACTCCAAACTTGGTGGTGGTTCAAACCACATATATATATTGTTATAAATACAAGCCCAAAATGGGATGTTGGAGGGCTCAAACCCGGGACCTCCCCCTAACCAAACGTCTACATAGCATCCACCAACCTTTGATCCAAATGGCTTCATTGGTTAGTCTGCCCAATATTTAATTTAAATGCTAGATTTTCCCATGGACGGGAAGAGGGCACTCGATGGTACGACCAGACACATTTTTTGATACAAAGTACAATGAAATAATTGCAGGTTGTAGGCACAAAAAAAGAGACAAGATTTATGATGGGCTTGGGAGTGCCAGAGTCAAATTGAGTCACAAAGACAGTCATTTTTGGGTAATTCAATACCACAAATTCAATGGTGTTTTATGTTTTCTGATCTGAGAAAATCTTCTATAGCTTAATTCTAGAATGAGGTATACTTATGTAGTTTGCCAAATTATTTTGTTGAGTGAATAAAAAGGCCTACTCGTTGGAGAGCAGGACTCGAAAATGTAGTCCATTAGGGAAGAACTTTGTTATCAAGTTTTTGTGTTCATATTTGATTCTTATGTCTCTTCATTATTGATCTTTTCCTTCTTTACAGTGCTCCATTTTGAGAAACAGTGTGCCTCGGTGCGTCAATATACTATGGAGCACACCAGAATATATATTTTGAAATAATCCTACATTGGTGCATAAATTTTTTTATTTAACCATGTCACTGTGCTCTCTATTATTAGCGGAACCGATGCATCTATTTTAACAAACACATCAGATTATATTTGTTTAAAAATATCCCTATCATGGTGTGTCCATTTAGAACATGTGTGCTAACCCATGCATCGGTATACAATGGAGCGCATCGGAGTATATTTTTCAAAATAATCCTACGATGGTGCACATTTGTTTTATTTAATCATGTGAATGTGAGGTTATTTATGTAGTGTCACTATGTGTTGGGGTGTTATAAATGCGTCGACGTAGTGTCTTTTAAATATATGCATCGTTCTTCTTTAAAATTTATCGAAAAAAAAATCGCTAGTAATATAGATTAAAATTTTTCTAGATTGAGCACGTTGTAGACTCAAGGATAATTTGGTGAACTCCCAACTATTTTATACACTAGAAATGATTATATTTTAGGGTTTTAAGAGATGATTATGATCATTTATGGCAAAATCAAGGTTATGATCGTTGACGGAGAGATCACATGGGTTATGATCATTGACGACAAGATCAAGTAGTTTATGATCATTGACGACGAGATCACATGAGATATGATCATTGACAATGAGATCATGCAGTTTATGATCATTGACTATCAATCAAGATAGTTATGTTCATTGATAGTGAGATCACACAAGTTTGTAATCATTGACTATCATGATGGTGATAAGGGAAGGGAGATTCGTACAGTAGTAGGTACCCATGGAGAAAGATTCCCATCATGGACTTCATGGTCATAAGAATTAAACTTGTCATCATAATCACACACAATTGTGAATTAACAACTAATATAGACTAGACATTCACTAGAAAACCCGTTAGTTGGGAGTTCACCAAATACTTGAGTCTACAACATGTTTCAGATGATTATAGATTATATTTTTGATAGACTACCCATACTTTAGACTTAAGTCTTTACTACTGAAATGCCTATACTTTAGACTCAAGTCTTTACAACTGAAATAAAAACATAAAAATAAATAGAAACACCTAGAAAACAAATCCCTCTCCCTCTCCTTCACCGCCCAACCCCATAGAAAATTGTACAGGTCAACCCTATGTTGTTGTTGTTTCTACCCTCTTAGTTGGTGTCTATGCATGATTAAGAATATGGATGGTATTTTGTTTTAGTTTAACCCTTTTACAGTGCGCTAAATAACCACTTGCACCGGTGCGTCGTTATTTATGTAGCGCACCAGAGTTTTTTTTCAAAAACCTTACCATGGTCCGCCATTGTTTGGGAGAAACCATCTGCACCATTGAAATTGTTTAAGTAGTGCATCATGGTATATAAAATTCTTAAAAATAACACTGCCACAATGGACAATATCTTATAAAAATTGTGTGCTCCCATGTGACATTATTTATGTAAAGCACGAGAGTTTTCTTTCTTGAAATAAACCTACTTTGGTGCGTTAGTTTTGTGGGCATTGGCGAGTGAGTTGTATAAAAAACACCGATGCATTATATATTTATAAACACACTGTACAAAAATATCTACTAAAACCTTCGCCCGCTCGCCTCTGCTATAAACAGATTTTTGGTCTATTTTAATAAGGGCATCCACAAAAAGCTCCGCTAGAGGGTATTTTCCTTGTAGTGCAGGCTATGTTAAATACTGTATCTCTAGGAGGAGAAGGAGTTCCATTCTATTTTATTGTATTTGTTCCATGGCATAGTGGAACAACTAGGAGTGGGAAGTTAGAGAGCATAACAAAGGGGGATAGTGTTTTGTAGCATCCTAACAGGCCACAAGTCTTAGCTAAATCCATAGAGAGTTCCTTCTCCTTTGTACTTTCATTATTTCCATACTAGAGAAAACACAACAAAGCATCCTCACCTTCTAGCTAGGTTTTCTCCCATAAGGGTTTCCCAGAGAAAATGTTTATTTTATTTTGTAGATGTTGTGTATTGTGTTTTACTATTCTCTATTTTGCGCATTTTATTTATTTCATGCATAAGAAGAAAATTAGTAACTAAATATTTTGGAATCTAAAAGAATCTAACCTGCATAATGTATATTTCAATGTTATGTTCCTTATCAGATCTATTGTAACGAACTGTTCTGGTGGAATATCCACAATATTTTATAGATTAGTCTGATCCTATTAGTGAAGTATTTTCAATCAATCCTCCCACAATCTAATAATTCTTCATTATATGTATAGTATGTGTAATCAACAATGTTTATAAGATCATCGTAGTAACATCATATACCGACAAATGTTTCGATTGGACAAGATTACATCATAGATTTTAACACATAACAATTAGAATATGATTAATTGCAATGGAAAGAGGAATGTCACACTTATTAGAATATTTGGGATGATTAATGATCATCGGGGTGGTTTCTTTCAAATTGATTTTAGATGGAATCCATCACCAATGATTATTTATACACTACAATAGTGAAAATGTTTTTGGTACAAGAGAGCGATAGAGGATATTACTCACAAGATACTTTATTTAAGGATTAACCACTCAAGCTATCTATATGTTCTTCTTAGTTTTCTCACTCCCCTTTTCTTTCCATATTATTGTTTCCTTTTGCATATTTTCTTAGATGTAATCACTCATTTGATTTATCTTAAGAATATTTGAACATTTTGTGGGTTTTCCCCGTCTCATATTATATTTGAGTTATGAGATCATACATATTGGAGAACACTTGGAATTGGTCCATAGAATATGCAAAAATAATTTTCGTAAAATGTTATATTTAATTCACACAATGCATAATACATTTTCATGCATCAATTTTTTCATTTTTTTCAATGAATGGGACTCCCACCCTTCTATCAATTTACATATTAATGTGTATCCATTAATATTTTCTACATTTTCACATTTAAATTTGTATGTAATTTATCTGGGGAGAATGGTACCCAAAAGATAATGCACTCCTTGGTTTTATTCAAATTTGTTCTAGATGCATTATTTCTTTCAAAATTATGTTTCTGAAGTTGCTCACAATGTGATTCCATAACCCAACGATTTACACCATTTTGGATTAAATTGGCATCAACTTATTCATTCTTTTTTATCCCCATTGTAAGACTTGCATTATGATCTTTGAGCTTCAATCAAATCTAACATGCAAATGCGGATCGTAGAAGCACTACTAAGGTGATACTGGGAAGTTCCTTCAAAAGTTGAGTAAGAATCAACTTAGGATCTAAAGCTAATAGTGAATAACTTGATTTCATCTACCTCAAAGGGGAATATGATCAAAACTATATTGATAACTTGATTTCATCTACCTCAAAGGGGAATATGATCAAAACTATATTGATATCATCTACCTCAAAGAGGAATATCCAATGATCAAAGTTATYTCGTTAATGATCAAAGTCATGACATCTCAAACTCATGTTAAACTACTCACATGTAGGTCCAACATTGTTGTTATATTATCACGCAAAAAATTTGCATGTKCTCATGATTCTCTTAGTTCCACTTCCATGCATCTGCATGTCATGTTCATAGATTTTTCATTAATTTTTTGAACATAATTATATAAGATAAAATACATATTTCATCAAATATTATATTCTCATTTTATTAATTTGATTAGATTGGATGTAGATTTTATTACTAATTTAGATTAGTATCTTGAACATTCATGAAACMAACGTTTTAATAATTATTTATAAAATTGTTAAATCATGTTTCTACACTAGGCATSTCATATGGCTTATTTCTATTGATTAATTCATTTGTATCATTATATCATTAATGTTTCACCCAATAATTTATAAAAACTCAAAACATAAAAAATACTTGTAAACATAATATGGCATAGTTTTACAAATTAACTCATTTTCATTTTACAAAATTAAATTTACCATCACAAATTTGAAATACGAAGAGCTCCTAAGTGAAGAGAAAGGATGAGGCTATTATTTTAAACATAATATTGCATCCTTTTACAAATTAACTCATTTTAATTTTACAAAATTAAAATGCCATCACAAAATTGAAATAAGAAGACCTCCTTAGAGAAGGGGAAAGGATGAGACGATTATTATGCGGGAGTTTGATAAGGACGTAGTCAGAAACTGGAAATAAGTTGTAAGGATTCATCCAGCTTTGTAGCTACCGAGGTTGGTAAGATACATGATTCCATCAAACCAGTGATTCAGGACCGTGACTGGAATATTATATGCCAAACGACGCAATCCCTTATTCCACCCTACTGCTGTGCACCTTTCCAACAAATCTCAGAACTTTGAATGGAATTTCAATTAAACGTACAACTTCAATCATATTTTTCTCTTTTATACAGGGTAGACCCATCTTACCTCCAGTTCTAGGAAGCGTGGACAGAGATCAAACATCTCTACTTAGGTGCAAACTTCAATCATATATATATTTCATTTGGTAAAATGTTAGAACTAATATATATAATTTCATTTAGTTAATTTTTTTTTATTATGATTTAAGACTCA
>JASDQU010010614.1:6176-16414 GCA_032191745.1 Picea mariana | reverse complement strand
ATAGATAGATAGATACTCCTATAAAAATACTTAAACTACATACATTCTTCAGTATCCAAACTCTTGAAAAACAAAACTTCATTTGGACATCTTCATGTTTGAAATCCGAATTTTCAATGAAAATTGAAAATTTCTTTAGATGTGTTTCGACAATAATAGTTTTATTTCCTTAAAAAATAGGTATATATGTATGAGAATTATCAAAAAGGTCATGGGGATACCCTTATATGGTAGTAAAAATCAATGATTCACAATTCATTGGAACAAATAGCGATGAAACTAGGTGTGATTGACTCAGAAAAACACTCAGAAAAATAATTCTCAGAGAAGTAGTTATTAAAGGCTCACTCAGAGAACTAGGAGAATTTGGAGAATTAGGACAAGATTAAAAAAAGGATAGAGTAGCAAGAACTTTCTTACAAGAAACTATAAATCTAGCCTAGTAGAGAAGCTCCTCAAGCTTATCCAAAGTTAGATTAATGGCTTCATTAGTGTCCAATATCATATTTTTCCTTACACAATCCAAAGATACAAAAGTGGAGTCTCCATGTGAGAAATGAAACAAAATCACATAAACCAATGATCATCTTAGTAAATTTAGTTGTTCTAAATATTAGAAATCCTAGCTAAGCTCCCTACCAACAAGTCCAAAATGTTATCACACATAAGTTTCCATATTGGAAAGATAGATCATGGATTCCAAATAACTATAGGAAATAAGCCATCACCACTTTGCTTACTTCCTCTCACTTCAAAGCTAGTGCATGCTAACCACATGGTGGTATCCCTAAGTGATCTAAGGGATCAACTGAAAATCAACTAACGATTAGTATTACCTTAAATAAAATATAAATAAAGTGTTGTTCTATGTAAAAGTTTACAATTCAATAAAGCAGACAACAAGAAGAAATCCGCTAAAATGTATAAAAATGAAACAAATATGCAAATATTTACTAAGGAAAACTAGGAATGCAAACCAATGAAAATCTATGTTAAAATCAACTAATTGTTGTGCAAAAAACAAACAAATATAGCAAGTATTAATCAATGTTTTAATTGTTGGAAATAGTAATGCAATGTTGTTTTTGTATTTTTGTATATTTGTTATGCATGCAAATTGAGGAGGTATAAATCTTGTATCTTTCTACAATAAGTTACAAAAAATAGGAAACTTAAGCTACTTTATTCTCTGACAGAAAATCTAAGAACAATAAATAAAATTAACTAATGTGTATGCTCAACATTATGCCTAAGGATGCATGAAAATCAAGTAGAACTAAATGAGTGTCTTTTTAATGAATAAATAACCTTATAGATCAACCAGTTCCTTATATGGATCTAAATATGAATGAAAAAAATGAGTAGGGTAAACAAAATTATTTAATTCCTACTACCAAGTTTCCTATGAAGCATGAAATAAAAGAGAGAGTATATAAAATATAGAAATTCTTACACAACAAACACATGTACTAGTCACCAAGAAAGTAGCTGATAGATATTTATGACCCTGGGTTGTATAAGAAAAAAGTCCTTAACTCATAGGAACACACCAAGCACTCTCCAAGATATTGGGAAAGTCAATATTCTTCAACATGTCCACATCGCATGGGATACAAGAAACCATGATCATGAATGTAAATAAGTTCAACCAACACCTGTACTCTATGATAGACCTCAATCACACACTCTCTAGAAGAAAATATGAAGCATTGATCTACCCACTTCACTATGTGCAATTCTTTATAGCAATGAGAGAAGTGTAAGAATAGAGAAAGACAAAAAATAATTATCATTCCTCCAAAATAATCCAAGGGAATATCTATATGAAGTGTTCCATATCCAAGAGGAAAAATAACTCATGCATATAACAAATAAAACTCCATGAAAAAACCCTCACTTCAGAATAGATATATTCATGCAAGGACCAAAAAAACACACTAATAACAACCTCCTATAAAGTACACCCCATTATCCAAGATACATTTTGTCTTTGAATTAAATATTCCTCCATCAAAATATGGCCAAATTGAATTTTATATCAAAACAAATTTGAAAGAATACTAAAAAATCTCAAGGTAAAAGAGTGAAATCCTAAAGGAGGAAACTTCCAAGAATAACGCCTCCATGTTTAGCATAGGTCTAAGATATTTGCAGCGCATATTTTTGTCTTAATTGAAATGGCATATAGGTACTATAAGTAGAAATATGTAGGGTGTCATAATGATGCAGGAGCATCACCAACACATCAAGCGAGCCAGCACATCGAGCGGAAGACAGCTGGACAGCGCCAGCACCAATTTTGAAACACCTTGATATTGTTGAGTCAAACATTAATGTGTAGAGTTAATGAAGCGCACTTTGTATATTGTAATTGACCTTGAGAGGATAGCTCTCGTCCTTAGGTAGATGACACATTTAATAGATTTAATGTAAAGTAGATAGGAATTTAATTGTAGATTTGATAGCTTTAGAGCACAAGAGGGAAACGAGATATAGACACCCTCCTTTGTACATTGTAACATCATTTAGAAGCATTCAGAAGAGAAGAGCAAGCAGAGAGCTCTGCAAAGAACATTCCATGTACAGATATTGAATTAATAGAAGAAAGCTTTGATTCAATTCCATGGGTTTGTGTCTATTCTCTGTGTGTTGATGTTATACTCATGAATGTTTGTTTTCTGGTTATGAATTTACTTTGTATATGCTGTGCATGGGATTTCATGTTTCAAAAATGAAGTCTGAGATGGTGAATGAATGAGTTTCAATTGTATATCTAATTGATCCAGAGAATTCCTACAAGGAGTGCAGTTGAATCGTCCGCAAGGAGTGCATCGACAGAAGGGTTCAGATAGAGGTAACTTTTGTTCTAAGTTCTCAGAAGTGCATATTAGGCACAGTGTCGTGCAAGGAGTGCGCAGGCCAAGTGAAGTCTCAGAGTTGTGATTCTGAGCAAAGAGTTGAAGATTGTTGCTGCAGGAGTGCGCAGGGTCGAAAGACTTCAACACTAAGTCGTGGTTGAAGATTTTCCGCAAGGAGTGCGTGCAAGAAGTTCTCAAGAGGACTTGAGAAGTCGAGAACAAAATCAGGAAGAATAGGACTTTGAGTTCGTCGAAGGAGGATATAGATAAGTCATGCTTGGAAGGCTTGCAGAGAAAGTTGCAGGTTTGTGCGCAGGGTGGTGAGTTCTGTGGAAGAGCGCCTCATCGTTTCGTGGAGTTCAATTGGAAAGGACGGACGGTCAAATTTATCCAAGGAGATTTCATGAAGATCCGTAGGTTGTTGGATTCCATGGAGTTGCAGGAAGGTGGTAGTGCAAGCGCGGAGAAAGGTTCGATGCTCAGGAGGGCAGGAGCCGTCAATCGGGATCACGAGAAGCATTGGATCTACTCATGGATCGGCATATTGGGAGTTCGTGAGGTAAGACTCCAAATCTACGCAACAGAAGTTGCGATATAGCGAGAAGCGAAGTCCCGACAATTGCGTGGATAGTGTGCGCCACAGCAAGGTGACGTGGCAGGTGACGCGAGATATCGGTGTTTTGGCATCTCGGGCATCAGGAGCCGACGGGGAAATTATTTGAACTCGCGAGAAGCGAAGTCGCGAGGTAGCGATATTGCGAATATTGGTTCCTCAGGCCTCAGAAGTCGAGGAAGAAATCATTTGACCTCGCGAGTGATGAAGTCGCGAGGGAGCAAGATTGCAAGTTGTCAGCATCTCAGTGCATCGGATATCAGAGGGTGGGACCCTGAGTGCTCAGTGTCACGGGCAGCGAAGACGCGATGAAGTGAAGTCCCGACAGCGGAGGAAGAAGTTAGCGTTGACTAGCGCATCGGGTCTCGGGGATTCGAGAGCCCAAAAGAGGATCGCGAGGCAAGAATTGTGGGTGCAGATCTTCCGATTGGGAGATAGAAGAGTATTGACGCTCTTTTGGCCATGAGTAAAAGAGTGTCCTGAGGAGGCGATCGTGCCAGTAAGGGTGCGTATGCTATCAAGTGGTATCACCTAAGAGAATTCGCCATGCCGCCCAGGAGAGAAAGACAGTCACCTAACCCCGAAGATAGGGAGGTGCGAAGAAGAGGTAGGCCGACAGGAAATCTCGAAATGGAGAGACAGATGAGAGATCTCCGAGCAAGGCTTGAAGAGATGGAGACAACGCAGAGATGCGGATTTGGTGTAGAGGATCTTAGTGATTCCGAAGTTGAAGAAGAAGCTGGACATGAAGAAGAGGTCACAACAGAGGATGCATCAAACAAGCGATTGATTAAAGCTATCGCCCAGATGAGTTCAAAGACGAAGATGGACATTTCAGCTTACGAAGGAAGTCTGGATGCAGAAGAGCTTCTGGACTGGATCCAAGCTCTTGACACCTACTTCGATTATGAGGATATCGAAGAGGATAAAAAGGTCAGACATGTTGTCACACGATTGAAGGGACATGCAACATTGTGGTGGGATGAGCTACAAGCTGACAGACGCTGCAAAGGCAAGCAGAAGATCAAAATCTGGGATCGAATGATCGTGAAGATGAAAGCGAAGTTCATCCCGAGGGATTATCAGATTTCTCTGTTCAGGAGGATGCAGAACCTGAGACAAAAGCTGATGATAGTGAAAGAATACACTGAGGAATTCTATCGACTGAACATCAGAGCAGGTCATCAAGAGAGCAATGATGAGAAGGTCGCCAGATATCTGAATGGTCTGAGATATGACATTCAGGATGAATTAAGCATGGTTACCATCATAACGGTGGAGGATGATTACTAGATGGCTCTGAAAGTCGAGGAGAAGCTGAGCCATAAGAAAATTCAAAGAGGGCAAGGTAGAAGTTAGCCCAGAGGCAAGGCAGTTGCCCAANAGAGGAGATTATGCTTATGCGAACACTTTTCCTCGTACCAGAGGAAGAGGAAGAGGCCGAGGTGGAGTAATCACATGCTTCACATGTGGAAAGAATGGGCACAAGTCATTCAAGTGTCTAGAGAAAAAGAAAGATGGTGGAGAAGCTCACATCGCTGAAGCGTAGAAGCGTGATGTTGAGAATGAAGATGCAGAAAGCGGAAGATCGCTTGGGATGCATAAAGTCCTTTTGACACCCAAGAAGGAGGTGGAGGACACAAATCAAAGAAGCAGACTATTCAGAACCGCATGCAAGACCAAAGATAGAAAATGCAAGGTCATTGTGCACAACGGAAGCACAGATAATCTCGTTTCGACCGAGATGGTGGAAAAACTGGAGCTGGAGACAACTGATCACTCAAGTCCATACAAAGTTTAATGGCTACAGAAGGGACATCAGGTGAGTGTCACAAAACAGTGTTTAGTTGAATTCAAGATAGGGGGGTATAATGATAAGATTTTATGTGATGTCATTCCCATGGATGTATGTCATGTATTGTTGGGTAGACCATGGAAATATGACAGAAATGTGGTTCATGATGGGAGGATGAACACATATACTTTGGAGAAGAATGGGAGAACCCATACGTTGCTTCCGATAAAGTATAAGGAGGTGAAGCCAGAATTAAGCAATACTTCTCATGAGTGGGAAGGAACTTCTTACTGAGATGGAGAAGAAGGAAGATCTACAATTCTTTGTGGTCAGGAAACCGAGGATTGTTCTGACTAGCACAAGAGTGGATGATTTACCAGATGAGATTCAGGAACTGCTGGAAGAGTTCTCTGATATCATAGTGGACGAATTACCTCATTCGCAGCCACCGATAAGGAGTGTGATTTATCATATTGACCTCATACTAGGAGCTATTTTGCCGAACAAAGCTGCGTACAGGTTGACGCCGTAAGAAAATGAGGAGGTCAAGAATCAGGTACAAGATTTGTTGGACAAAGGATTGGTTAGAGAGATCCTGAGTCCATGTGCTTTTCCAACGGTACTCAGTCCAAAGAAGGATGGAGGCTGGAGAATGTGTACAGACTCCAGAGTGATAAACAAAATCACCATCAGGTACAGATTTCCACTACCGAGAATGGACGATCTGATGGATTGCCTGAGTGGGGAAAATTATTTTTTGAAGATAGATTTGAAGAGCGGATATCACTAGATTTTCATGAGAGAAGGTGATGAGTGGAAGACAACATTCAAGACAAACAAAGGTTTGTACAAATGGCTGGTCATGCCGTTTGGTTTGACAAATGCACCGAGCACATTCATGAGGCTGATGAACGAAGTCCTGAGAGAATTCATCGAGAAGTTTGTCGTCGTATATCTGGACGATATACTAATTTTCAGCAAGACCAAGGCTGAACATTTGAAGCATTTGGCCATTGTAATGAGAAAGTTGCAGTAGGAGAAACTGTTGATTAATATGAAAAAATACTCATTTATGCAGATAGAGCTCATTTATTTGGGTTTTGTTATATCAGCTAATGAGTTGAAGATGGATCCGAGTAAGGTGGAAGTGATCAAGAATTGGCCATCACCAAGAAATATTTACGAGGTGAGAAGCTTCCATGGTTTGGATAGTTTCTACCGAAAATTCATCAGGAATTTCAGTGGAATTAGCGCAGTGATGATGGACACAGTGAAAAAGTGACACAAGTCTTTTCATTGGACAACCGAGGCTGAGAAGAGCTTCAATCTGTTGAAGCGGAAGATCATGGAATGACCAGTGTTGGTGTTACCGGATTTCCAGAAGACATTTCAGGTGAAATGTGATGCAAGCAGATATGCTATAGGAGCGGTCTTGAGTCAGGAGGACAGACCAGTTGCACATTTCAGGAAGAAACTGGATGAAGCAAAGATGAAATACTCCACGTACGACAAAGAATTTTATGCTATCATACAGGCACTGAAGAAGTGGAGGCATTACTTGATCCCAAAGGAATTTGTATTGTACAGTGATAATCATGCATTGCAGTTTGTGAGTCAACAGGAAAAGTTGAATCAGAAACATGAAAAATGGGTAGAGTATATGCAGAATTTCACATTTGTGATTAAGCATATTTCGGGTACTGCTAACAAAGTGGCTGATGCTTTGAGCAGGAAATGTTTGTTGCTGCAGGAGTTTCAAGTCAAAACATTGGGTTTTGAAAATCTCAGGGACATGTACGCAAGAGATGCAAATTTTGGAGAAGCATATGAAGCAGCTGAGAATCCAGTTCTCAGATATCGGAGTCCTTGGATAGATTACATGATCCAGGAAGGATTGTTGTTTAGAGGCAATCAACTGTGTATTCCAAATTGCTCCATGAGGGAGAATTTGCTAAAAGAAAAACACAGCGGAGGCTTGGCAGGACATTTTGGCCACGATAAGACATTCGCCAAGCTGAGCGAAGCATATTTTTGGCCAGGCATGTGAGAAGATGTCAAGAGGTTTGTTGGCAGGTGCAGAATTTGTCAGCATTCGAAGGGGTGAAAGCAGAATGTAGGGTTTTATCAGCCATTCCCCATACCAGAGAGACCATGGGAGGCGATCAGCATGGATTTTGTATTGGGGTTGCCGAGGACGCAGAGAGGTGTTGATTCCATCTTTGTGGTGGTAGACAGGTTTTCAAAGATGGCACACTTCACTCCATGCCAGAAGACGAGCGATGCGACCCACATCACGAATTTGTTTTTCAAAGAGATTGTGCGACTTCATGGATTGCCGAGAAGCATAGTCTCGGACAGGGATATGAAATTCATAGGGAATTTTTGGAGGACCTTATGGAAGAAGATAGGAACTAACTTGGCGTTTAGTTCAGCTTACCATCCTCAGACGGATGGACAGATAGAGGTGGTTAACAGAAGTCTGGGAGACTTGCTGAGAAGCTTGGTGACAGAGCACCACAGTAGCTGGGACAACATATTGCCACAGGCAGAGTTCGCGTACAATGATTTAGTGAAACAGAGTACAGGAAAATGTCCATTTCAGATTTTGTATGGGACACAACCGAGGGGAGTCTCTGAACTCAGGGAGTCAGAATAGACTGCTACTAGCAACGCTAGTGCAGAGGATTTCGTTGAAACGATGAAAGAACTTCACAGCAAGGTGAATCAGCGACTGATAAATTCAAATCAGGAATATAAGCGCAGAACATATCAGCATCGGAGACAACTTCAGTTTGAAGTTGGTGATATAGTTCTGGCACATTTGAGGAAGGAAAGGTTCCCAAAGGGAACATACAGTAAGTTGAAAATGAAGAAGATTGGGCCATGCAGAGTCCTGAAGAAGTTCATAGAAAACACTTATGAGATTGAGTTGCTGGATGGCATCGGGATATCTCCGATATTTAATATCTCGGATTTATACCCATACAGAGCTGGAGAAGAAGAGACTGGAACTGACGAGCCAGTAGTCCAGTGGATGAAACAATTGCCAGTTGGAGAGAAACCGCAGATGGAATGCATACTGGACAAGCGAGTGGGTAAGAAGACCCGAAGGAAAGAATATTTAGAGTATCTGTTCAAGTGGAAGAACCACCCAGTGGAAGATGCCAGCTGGGAGACAGAAGCAGAAATACAAAAGCATGGATAGACCGTGCAGAAGCTCATGGACAGGAGCCCATGAAAATTTTCAAGCCGAGGAGTATGATGCAGGAGCATCGCCAACACATCAAGTGAGCCAACACATCGAGGGGAAGACAACTGGACAGTGCCAGCACCAATTTTGAAACACCTTGATATTGTTGCATCAAACATTAATGTGTAGAGTTAATGAAGCGCACTTTGTATATTGTAATGGACCTTGAGCGGATAGCTCTCGCCCTTAGGTAGATGAGGCATTTAATAGATTTAATGTAAAGTAGATAGGAATTTAATTGTAGATTTGATAGCTTTAGAGCACAAGAGGGAAACGGGATATAGAAACCCTCCTTTGTACACTGTAACATCATTCAGAAGCATTCAGAAGAGAAGAGCAAGCAGCGAGTTGTGTAAAGAACATTCCATGTACAGATATTGAATTAATAGAAGAAAGCTTTTATTCAATTCCATGGGTTTGTGTCTATTCTCTGTGTGTTGATGTTATACTCATGAATGTTTGTTTTCTGGTTATGCATTTACTTTGTCTATGATGTGCATGGGATTTCATGTTTTGAAACTGAAGTCTGAGATGGTGAATGAATGAGTTTCGATTGTATCTCTAATTGAGCCAGAGAATTCCTACAAGGAGTGCAGTTGAATCGTCCGCAAGGATTGCGTCAACAGAAGGGTTCAGATAGAAGTAACTTTTGTTCTAAGTTCTCAGAAGTGAAAATTAGGCACAGTGTCGTGCAAGGAGTGCGTAGGCCAAGTGAAGTCTCAGAGTTGCGATTTTGAGTAAAGAGTTGAAGAATGTTGCTGCAGGAGTGCGCAGGGTCGAAAGAATTCAACACTAAGTCGTGGTTGAATATTTTCCCCAAGGAGTGTGTGCAAGAAGTTCTCAAGAGGACTTGAGAAGTCAAGAACAAAATCAGGAGGAATAGGCCTTTGAGTTCGTCGAAGGAGGATATAGATAAGTGGTGCTTGGAAGGCTTGCATAGAAAGTTGCAGGTTTGTGTGCAGGGTGGTGAGTTCTGTGGAAGAGAGCCTCATTGTTTCGTGGAGTTCAATTGGAAGGGATGGACGGTCGAATTTCTCCAAGGAGATTTCGTGAAGATCCGTAGGTTGTTGTATTTCGTGGAGTTGCAGGAAGGTGGTAGTGCAAGTGCGGAGAAAGGTTCGAAGCTCAAGAGGGCAGGAGCCGTCAATCGAGATCACGAGGAGCGTTGGATCTATTCGTGGATCGTCATATCGGAATTTCATGAGGTAAGACTCCAAATCTACGCAACAGAAGTCGCGATATAGCGAGAAGAGAAGTCCCGATGATTGCATGGATAGTGTGAGCCACAGTAGGGTGACGTGGAAGGTGACACGAGATATCGGTGTTTCGGCATCTCGGGCATCAGGAGCCGATGGGGAAATTATTTGACCTCGCGAGCAGTGAAGTCGCGAGGTAGCGATATTGCGAATATCGACGCCTCGGGCCTCGGAAGTCGAGGAAGAAATCATTTGATCTCACGAGTGATGAAGTCACGAGAGAGAGAGATCGTGAGTTGTCAACATCTCGGTGCATCAGATATCGGAGGGTGGGACCCCCAGTGCTCAGTGTCGCGGGCAACGAAGACGCGATAAAGTGAAGTCCCGACAGCGGAGGAAGAAGTCAACGTTGACTGGCGCATCGGGTCTCGGGGATTCGAGAGCCCAAAAGATAGATAGTGAATTCATGAGTAGCGAAGTTCTGATCCTCCGATAAGTAAGTAAAGAGGATTGCAAGGCAAGAACT
>JASDQU010010613.1:113972-124639 GCA_032191745.1 Picea mariana | reverse complement strand
TTGAAAATACCTCAGAAATCTTGAAAGAACCAATCCATAAGGCTTCGAATTTTCCATGTTTTCCTTTGTCTTGCTTGGGGGCATCCCATTTGAGCACCACATCCCCCAGCTGAAAACCTTTCTTACTTTCCCTCTTGTCAAAGGCTCATTTTATTTTCTGCTGGTGATCCTGAGCTTTATCACATAGCTGCTCCCTAGCCTACTGTACTTCTACCAACTACTGTATTCTCCTGACCATATCATTAGGTTATCCTTGGTAGTCTTGGAGGAATTTTTCCACAACCAAGGCAATATGAGTAGGAAAAGTAGCCTCAACCCTATATATAAGATGAAAAGGGGAAACACCTAGTGACCTCTTTGTTGTAACTCTGTCAGCCCATAATGCAAATTTCAACTTTGAGTCCCATGCTTTCTTATTTTCTTATAGCAATTTTCTGGTGATATTTATGAGGCTCTTGTTAGAGGAATATGCTAAACCATTTCCTTGGGGGTAGTAAGGAGTAGAATGGATTAATGTAATCCCATACAAATCACACAACTTGATTAATGGTTTAGCTTTGAAGGAGGCAACATTATCAGTAACAATCCTACTTGGACAACCAAATTTGGACATGATATCTTCAAGGAAGCTAATGATTACCTTGTGGGAGGCACTTCTTGTAGGGATGAATTCTATCTATTTGGTGAAATAGTTAGTGGCAGTCAAAATCCATCTATGCTGACCACTTGAGGCTGGGTGTATTTTTCCAATGAAGTCAAGACCCCAATGTTGAAAAGGTCCATAAACCAATACAGGTTTCAAAGGCAAACATTTGAGTTGCTGCTTTCCAGAAAACCTTTGGCATTTGACACAAGCTCTAATATTTTCACAAACATCAGTAAAAAGGATGGGCCATAAATACCTAGCTCTGAGGATCTTATAAGATGTGGTCCTCCAAAAATGATGGCCCCCACACAATCTGTCATGAAAATCAGTTATGACCCTTTGGGCCTCCTGTGGATCCAGACACCTCAAAAGAAGTCCTAGAGGATATTTAAAATAAAAAACTTGATCAATGAGACAATATTTGATTTCTTTGAGTTTCAAATCTCTCACCTTGTTCTTTTCCAAGCCATCAGGAGGCTGCAACTTCTACAAAAAATATATGATGTCTTTATACTAGGTGCATTATGCTAAGTTGAGGATGACATGAGCGTCTTTATCAACAATATCAACTTGCTAATTTTCTGAGTTTATGAAATTAACCCCCAAGGATTTGCAATTTGATTAAGCCAACAACCTGGCCAAACCTTGGCCTTTCACTAATTTAGTGGTCTTTATTTCAAGATCAAACTCCAAAATTCTAGCAATCCATTTTCTTCTATTTCCATCTATATCAGGATGGATCAATATTTATTTCACTGAGGCTGAGGGGACATGCAACAATATTTGAATGCATAACATAGATTCTGAAATCTTTGAGGGATTTGACCAAAGAATATGCCTACTTATCCATGATATTATATCTCATTTCTACATCCCTCAAGGCTCTGCTGAAAAAGGAAATAGGCTGCTCGAACCCCTCTGTATTTTTCTATAGAAAAACAACAACCAATGTATCATATGAGGCAAACAAAAATATCAGAAATTCCTTAGAATATTCATGGATGATGATCACAGGTGCTTCAGTCAAAGCCTTTTTCATTTGATCAAAATATTCTCGAGCCTCAAAAGTCCATTTCACCTCGCTTCATTTTCTAAGCATGGCTGTAACGTGCTTAATGAACTCAGCAAAATTAGAAATAAACCTTCTTATAAAATTGATTTTACCCAAGAAAGAATGAACCTCTTTCTTATATCTGGGAAAATATAAGGTCTAGATGGCCTCCACTCTACTGGGATCAATTCTTACCCCTTCCGCTAACACAATATGCCCCAATAATTTAGCTTCCTTCATAACAAACAAAGATTTTTTAGGATTGAGAGAGAGACCAAAACTTCTGCACTTCAGGAAGACCTTCTTCAAATTATGACAATGCTCTTTGTTATATTTTGAAAACACTGTAATGTCATCCAGATAGATGACTACAAATTTGTATTTCTCCCCAATAAAGGCAATGTCCATGGCTCGCTGGAAGGTTGCTCCTACGTTCATCAATCCAAAGGGCATTTTAGAAATACATGAATGTGCCCCAAGGAGTAGTGAAGGTTGTCTTCTCTCTATCTTTAGGTAAGATAGACATCTGATTGTAGCCAGAAAAGCCATCAATCATAGTTTTAGCACTAGGAATCAACCTAAGATTGCAGAGAGGATAAGCCTAGTACCCATCAGATTATGTGTAAATGTAAATGAGTGTTTAAAAGGTCAAATGGACAAGACTTAGGATAATAATGTTTTAACTCAGAAATTTGGGCTAGCATGCATAAGCAATTCAAGTCTTGATCAAATTCAATCAATGAATGGGAATAAAAGTGAATAGAATGAAGACTTTGGTGAGGGAAGTGTATAGGTCTGCTATTGACATTAGGTCTTCAAGCAGCCTAAGGAACAAAAACTCAAACACAAGATCTTCTTGAATTCAAAGTTTAAAGAACACTGAAGAACATCATAATAGTACTATAATCAAACATTCATCATAATACAACCATAACAATCTCATGTGAATCATTCAATCATGAAAACTTCAGCATAAGAGGCAACAAGATGGAATAAGAGAAACTGACTTATATTAATAAAAAATTCTCAAGTGTAGTACATAACAAGAGAACTAGTCCGCTTAATCAAAGTATTACAATAAGGGAGCCCATCTCAACCATTTGAACCCCCTAAATAATTTGGAATATCTATTTATAACAAAAATGGAAGGCAACAACTAGAGGTGCGAGCTGGCCTTCCTCCCATAGGATTCTCCAAATCAATTATTCAATCTAACACCTGTGCTTTTTAACAAAATTCTATAAAAAAAGGAAACATGTTGGCAACCAATCCAACAAGATTTAAATGACATTGTCTCCCTTGATGCGCATTCCTTTCCATGCCAAGTGTCCTCCAAGGTTTGTATGTTATCACCACGATGCCACCTATGATCCTCTCTCTTCTCCACATCATCAGCCACCCAAAAGAGTGATGAATTCAAACTCCTTGATCCTAGGTGCTAGTTCGTAGCGCCATTTATTAGCCTGCTGGGTAGCGAGTTTCTATAACGCCCTTGCAAAATACTCTACACATTTCGTAGCGGCGATCCAAAATAGGCCTGCATTTTCCATAGCGTCGATCCTGTATATCACTGTGTGCAATTCCATAGCGTTCATTTTGAATTAGCTTCTGTGAATTTGGTAGCGTCATCACTGAAATGGTCTCGTAGAATTGGTAGCTCCCATTATCAAAACATATATGTGGATTTGGTAGTGCTACTGTGACACAGTCCTGCAGAATTTGTAGTGCCACCGTTAAGTTCAACTTAGGAGATTTGGTAGCGTTCTGCAGAAATGGTAGTGCTACTGTGTACTTCGGCCAGGAGCTTTCGTAGCACTTTAGGTAACAAAATGGCAGGACATGCTATATGAAGATTCCGCAGCTCCATGGCGCTACAAAATGTCTGTGCTCTTTCTGTATGATGAGAATAATCCTTTGGAAAGCACAAAAAATTTGAGCTAATAGGTTAGAAGCCTATAGATGCCTGTATAGGGGGAAAAAATAATACATCCTTGATCACTTACTCTTGTAAAAAGAGACCACTCTAAAAAATAAAGCTTATATCCCCCAATTATTTCATCAACCTAGCACTCCTCCTTGTTGCAAGAGAGATTCCTTCTATCACAACAACATGCTTTTCCTTTGCAGGGATAGTCTTCTTGACTGCATGTGTGCTCTTCTTCATTACTGGTTCCTCTCTTTCAAACCTTATTCTTTCAAATGAACAACCTCCTTCCTATCCTCCCTGAGTTGTCTAATAAATATTTTGAAAGTGTGATTTCTAGGTGGAGTGCTGAGGTTGATAACCTCAATAAGATTCTTTATGGCTTCATCTTCATATTTCTTTTTCTTTAGAATTGAAACCTTGGGTAGGACTTGTGCTTCAAAAACCTCCTTGAGAGATGATGATCTAGTAAAAGGCTTCCTGACTTTTATGCTAGCTGATGGAGCAGGTGAAGAGAAATGAAATTTTCTTCCCTTCTTGGTTGTGACTTTGGTGGATGAAGGGACTTCTTCCAATTTAGGTGCAGGAGGGGGTGAAAAGCCTCTCTGTGGAGAATGATAAACCTTCCTCTTTGTTTCTTAAATTTCATTGATGACTTCTTGGTCTTGAGTAGGGGCTTTGATCTTTCTTTTCCTGCTTGTTCCTATTAGAGCATCACTAGTATATGGCAAATATATTGCATCTTTGACTGAGGAGTTGAAGCTATTTCCACTTTCATGTGATAAAAACAATGAATTGTTCCCAAGGAATGTTCCTCTTCTTCAATTCTTCCATCACCAACATCCTGATCAATCCATCGTGAAAGAGACTAGTGTCCACAACCTTGGAATTGGCTTGGATTCTATCAGACATCTTCCCCATGCTCCTCAAAAGATATAAAGGGATAGTCATTTTATATTTACAGTGAAATGAAGCAAAATCCTTATATGGTACAGGTATAACATATTTAACCTTCTCTCACATGTAAGGTATCTCTAGATGATCTTCGACATTTTTTCAAAATACTCAACTAGATGGCTTCTAGGCACTCCCTTGGACAAATTGTTTGTCTGATAATCTAGTTTGGGGAAGTCCTTGGAGAAGGCATCATTTAAAGCCATGGATTTAAACCATCTCTCACCAGTATGGCTTCTGCAATAAAGGCTTTAGACACCTCAAACTCAAGGTCTCCTACCTTAGTCTTAAGGCCATCAAAATGTAAGGCAAATTGCCTTGCTACTTCAGGATGTACCCTTTGCATGTTTTGGAAAAAAGAGAGGCAACCCACCCTTTGAAAAACTTCCCTAACCATTGGCTCTGCATCAAATAGGTGCATGTATGAGGGTTCAGTTCTGACCACAGTTTCTCCCTTGTGAGATTTCTTCTTTTGACTTGTCTCCATGAGTAAAGACAAGGGATCAAAGGTTATGGTATAGTGAAGGCTAAGGGAGAAAATAGAGGCAGACTTCAATAAGAAAATGATAGTGAATATTGGCTTCTCTCTCCTAAGATTTTCCTCTAACTCACCTTGTTTTGACAGAACACTGTTTTAATGGATTTTGAAAGGTAGGAAGTGCAAGTTCCCCTCCCCTTATTGTCTGTAGATATCAAGCTGAAGAGTGATGATATAGTGAAAGTAAAAACTGCTATAGGGGTCTTTGAATATCGACAAGTAACACTCCAATCCAAATAAAGAACAACGTAGGGAAAACAAAGGAAATGTAGCGAGGTTTCAACAACGCTTTTTAGTAGCACAGTGTGCACACAAGGAACAAGTGTTTCCACATGCACTCAAAACTTAGGAGCATAATGAATTGACGTCTAGAGGAGTAATTGACAATTTTAGGCTCTACAACCTATTAAGAAACCACCATAACCACCTCATCTTCCAAATCAACCTTAGTAGTTGACCCCATAGCGTTTGTTGCAACTGGTCTGAACTAGCGGTTTCAACAACACCGAGTTTGAGAAAATTCAAATATTCAAAACCATGATGAAACTCATTTAAAACCAAATATTAATATCCATATTTAACGAACCATGGTGTTGAAAACAAAGTAGATCATGAAATCAACAAATAATGATGAATCATGGAAAGGAATAAAGGACAAGGAGTGCACTACAAAAATTCCTCGTGAGTTGGCAACACCCTTTTTCAAAAAGAATGATTTGACCCACCTTTAATCAGACATAGGGACAACATGGCAAGGATAAAAGGTATGAGAAGAAATAGTGACATGTTAAGTCATGCCGGTCATGGGATAGGTTATGCTTGGTGTCAAGTCATGAGGTGAGTCAAAACCATAAGCCATAAAATGAACCTAGGCTTAAAATCTATGTGAGGGCCAAAAATGAGCCAATGAGTCAAAACCATAAGCCATAAAATGAACCTAGGCTCAAAATCTATGTGAGGGCCAAAAATGAGCCAAAAACCAAGTCTTTATTTGTTCAAGCTAACCTAAGCAAATCACACAAAGAAAAATAAAACAAATTTGAAGTCTAAAGGCTAAAAATTTAAACTTAAGGGATTAAAGACCCAAGGCAACTTAGTGTGATAACACATAGACATCCTAGATGAGCCAGTCACTCTCTACAAAATGTGCTCCATCTTTGGAAAGGGGTAGTTATCCTTTTTGGAGCTCCTGTTCAAATTCCTAAAATCTACCCACAACCTGATTTCCCCATTTTTATTCCTTACAGGCACCAAGTTAGCCACTCATTCTGAATATCTCAAAGGAATGATGATTCAGGCATCCAACAATTTTTTCACTTCTTTTTCCATAATAGGCAACATCATGAGATTTATCTATATGAGTTTCTACCTAAAATACTTGGCCTCCTCTTTCAAAGGGATCTTATGCTCAATAATTTTTGTGTAATAAGTCCTTAGATCTTCATATTTCTAGGCAAACACATATGCAAACTCTTTCAAAATATTGACATATTCAACCCTTTGTTCCTTTGACAAGTTGCTAGACAATTTGACATACTTTGGATCTTCTTCTGTTCCTAAATTGCATTCAGTTACATCAACATTTTTAGTTGAACCTTTAATATTTACAACAACATCATTTCTGTCAAACAATCTCTCCAAGGGGACAAGTCCCTTTGGAATATGGTTACTGGGTAATTTAACAATATGATGGTCGACAATTTTATTTAGAAAAATATCAGCATGGGGGATTTCTTCAATATCCTGATCTTGATCAATCTGTAAAGCAAATAATTCATCAATAATATCAAGAAACCTTTTTATCTCAAGATCATCCTCAAAAACCTTCCAATGTTTGACATTGTCAGGAATAGAGGGTCTGTATTTTACTTCCACCTCATACTTAAGTTTTGGGGGCAAAGGATCCCTGAAATTACTTGCTAAGACAACCGATGAATCTGCCACATTGTTCTCCTTTCTTGTAACGAATGAGATATTAAAATCCAAGAAGAAACTATCAACCATATTCCAGAATTCGTTTTTGTAGGCCCTCAACTTGGGGTGTTTATCCTGATACTGATTTCTAACTTGATGAACAATCAATTCAACATATCCAAACATTGTTAGCTCTTCAATCTTCATGTCTTTAGTATCCCTCAAACCTAAAACAAGAGCCTCATATTCTGCCACATTGTTCATTGTTTCAAATTCAAGATTATAAGACAGAGATATGGTCTCTTGGGTAGGGGAAATAAAAACTACTCCAACACCAACACTTTCCCTAGAAGAGGCTCCATCAAAAGACATCTTTCAAACAAAGGTATTGGGAAGAGGATATTCACAAGAGGTAATAGGTTGCTTTCTAGTTTCAATAGGTGTTTGAGGAGCATCAGTGAGCTGTAACATACTGGTTCCTAAATCAATATCAATTGCAAAAATGGGGTGGTTGGTAGGATTTGCTTCATCAATGATAATGTAAGCAAGTTGTGCTTCCCTATAAATTCTTTTATGTCCCCCCCCAAACACAATAATGGTGGCATATGAAATATCCATCTACAAATTCCCCCCTAGTCTTTTGATCCAAGATCTAGACAAGAGCATTCCAAAATTAAGGGGGACATCAACCACCACAATATCCATGACCACACTTTTCATTGGCAATTGGAACAAGGAGACAACCAGGTCTATAATAACCCCAAGACAATTCATTTTCCTGGAATCAAATGAGTATAGGTCATGGTAGGTTTTTGTAACTTCCAACCCAAGCTTAACCATGATAGTCTTAGGCATGAGATTATGAGATTCCCCTGAATCCATCAAACAATTGTGCAACACTTTATCATGAATGTTCAATGATGTATATAAAGGAGGGGAAGAGTCACCCCTATCCTCTACCAAAGATCCTAGTATGAAAAATAGTTTTTCATCTTGGTGGTTGATTGAATCAGTGGGATAAGATGATGGTTCATGCTCAACATTTTGGAAAGGTACCTTTTGAAATCCTCATTCTTAATTAGCTCCAAAAAAGGTACAGGGATTTTAATCTTTTGAATCTCATTCTCAAAGATAAAAGAGGAGGGATGGTTCATAATCTTCTTAAATTCTAGGGTAGGGATCTTAACCACTGCTTGGGGGTCTTGTGCCTCTTTTTCTTTGCTACTAGCTGCCACACCCTTAGAAAGATTCTCTGCTCTAGTAGTCTGATCATGAATGTCATGATTTCCCTCTTTCTTCTAGGACCTTAGGTTGTATCTATTTGGATTGCTACTGGTCCTTTCCCCCTTGCTCAACTCATTTAGTTGGCTACCCATGATAGCCTCTTCATATGTAGATTGGGTTAAATGAGGAGATGAAGAGGTGTCACCAAGACAATGGATTTCAGTTTCAACATCTTCTTCCTTCCCTTCTTCATTAGTAACAAGGTTATTTTGGAGAGGCGCTTGGATTTTCTGATCATCCCTATCCATATTTCTTTGATCTCTTTGGGTGATCTGACGAGTATTATTGGGTATTCTGAAGTTACCCCTATTATCAACATTTTAGGGGTTCCTATACCTCTACTTTTCTTCAAATTTCAATTTATCCATTTCCACAGAAAATGATTTTACCAGCTTTGTCAACTCATCCACTTGAGGGTAGACAACATAGGAATCATAGGTTGAAGATTCAATCTTGCCTTTTCTTCTGTCTCTATCATATTTACTCCTAAGTTTTTTAGCTGCTAATATATTAGACTCTACTTCAAGGGATGCATATTGCATATGACCTAAAGAGGTAGCTCTTCTTTCTCTCAATAGGAGGAAAAACTCAGGGTCAAAGGTGTTGGAATAAGTAATCTTGGTAGAGGTTTCTATAGGCTTTATTTCAGTGGGAATAATATTATACATCTTTTTAAATCGTTTTGAGAAGTTTGAAACAAATTCCCCCTCTTTCCTCTTAAGTGACCCAAATTTTGTAATGTAATAAATAAAATATTTTTAATCCCCCCAATGCCTTAGGAATGAATCATCTAGAGCTTCAATCCCATCAATGGATCAAGGAGTAAAGCACCTAAACCATTTCCTAGCCTCACCATCAAGGCTCTATACAAAAACTCTCATCCACACATCTTCATTTTCATTGTTAATATTATATGCATAACTATAAAAAGATGAAAGATGTTCTTTTGTAGTTATGTCTTCCTCCCCTATGAACTTGGGCATGTACTTAAGGTAGTCTCCGACTGGGAGAGAATTCATAGGCTGAGGTAAAACAAGAGGGGCATATCTAACAACCACTATGGAATCCATCCTATTTCTAGGAATATTGACACTTGCCATTGGGATGTGAACTGTAGGAGAACCAAATGGAGATGGAGTTTGGACAGGAAGGACTGCAACTCTATTTCTAGGGGAAAGGGGAAATGACTAAGTGTTGGAGGAGGATGGTATAGGGTTCAAAAGAAGAGAATATTCCCCCTCTTTAGATGCACCAAATTTGATAGGAGGAGGAGTAGGAAAACAAAAAGTGGGAAAATATTCTAAGCTCCTGGGTCTAAACCACTTTACAATATCAGGGGAAATAGGGGTTTGAAAATTTTCTCCTTCCAAATGAATACTAGAAGGAGGAATTTCAACAGGAAAAAATTCAAAATTTGAACTTGAGGAAACTCCAACAGATGGTATGAAAGGGGAATTAGATACAACTGTTGGAGTTTTAAAAGAAGAATCATGTAAATTACCAGAATCACCTGGTACAACAACTAAATCATCTGGGTCAGCTTTAGGTGTTTCCAGAGGCATATTTGGAGTAGACCTCGTGTGTCTGCTTTTGGGAGCCACAACTGAAACAATGGAGTCGCTAGGTGCAAGTTGAAATCTTCAAGGTACTGATTTCTGATGCACCTTCAGAATCAAAATTTCTTTGTCGTTCAATCCCAGGGAAATTTCTTCAATTCGTTCCCCAAAAATGGCGCCAAGAATGTTAGAACTGAGAGTCACCCTCATATTGCGAGAGGATAATCCCAATACCCATCAAAATGTTTGTGGAGGAAGATTTATGAGTGGAGGTCAAATGGACAAAGATTAGTACAAGAATGTTTTAACACAGGAACTGGACAAGAAATGCATAGGTAAATGAGGTCCTCATTAACTTCAGTCAGTGGTTTAAGGTTAAAGGTGGGAAGAAGGAAGACTTAGTGAGAAAGGTGAAAAATTCTACCATGAGCATATGACTTTCAAGCAACTTGGTGAAGAAAAACTCAGGCACAAGAGCACTCTTGAAATCAAGTTTGGACACTGAAATATATCACAACAACATAATAATCAAACCTCCATTACAATGCTACTACAACAACTCATCTGGATCATCCATGCATGAGAATTTTAGCATAAGAGGAAACAAGGCAACAAAAGAAAATATTGACACAAGTCACAACAATACTATAATAAAACCTACATTACAATACAACTACAACCCTCGTCTGGATCCTCCATGCATGAGTGTTTCAACACAAATTAAACAATATGATGAAAGAAGATGACTTCTATTAATGTGAAAGTCTCAGATCTCATACAAAACCAGAGAACAACACTGT
>JASDQU010010613.1:96921-113731 GCA_032191745.1 Picea mariana | reverse complement strand
ACTTGTTTTTTTATTATCATTATATGAATATACGTAAATTTATTTCCATATATGTTTGAATTCAATCATTCGTTATTGATGATATGTTTGGAATATTTGATCTTATGGGGTTTATGGAAAGCACCTTGCCCCATTTGGTTTCTTCACCCATTTGAAGTTTGGTCCCTCTTTATAAGGGAAATACTTTGTATCCCAATAAATAGAAAAAAAATCATGATTGAATGTATGTGGGGGATAAATGTTTGGTATTTTCTCATAGACACATTTCTCCCTTACACATCAATGATTTTTTTTTAAAGGGACAAATTAGGTGACATACGGTCAAAACTCTCTCATTGTCATTTTTTTTGTTTTCTTCATTGATGGTGTTGGGTTCCCTCTATTTTAGTAGTGGTTTGTAATATTAACGTGTTATCTCAAATCCTCTGCATTAAGCTCTAAGAAAGGCTCTCCAAATCGTAGTCTTGTCATTTTTGCTCATGATTTCCATAAATGGAATGGGTTATAATTGGATACAAGAAATATATCCTTTGCAGAGATGATGAAAGATAATATGTAAGTCTCTAGGGTGGAAAGAGATTTCCTCTTATGGATTAATAGTCTTAGGGTTGACACGTTTATCAACCATCTTTTTGAGGATGTTAGAAATGAATGGGTCTTTTTTGGAATACTTGTCAAATTATCCCCATGGATGTTAAATTAGAAGAAAGAAAATAATCCTCCATTAAATACGCCATTCAAAAAAGTTGAAAGTTGTAATCAAGTAATCAAAATTGGAAAGAAACTGAAATTTTCACCTGTTAATGTTGTTGGAATGACATTGTGGAAGGAGATAAAAATGTAATTCTTATATATATGTGGCAATTGATGTGGTACAACATGATTCAACTTCTCAAGGTTCCCAAGTTACATTCTAATAAAAAAGAGATATCTTATTTTAACATAGAGAATTGGGCAAATGCAAAAGTTAAAAATACAAGCATAACTTATCAAATAGAGAGATTGAGGGATAACATTCTAAGTTGTAAATGCAATATTTCTCCTTGAACCACTGAGTTTTGTGGAACCTAGGGTTGTGAAATGGTACATTGTCATAAAGGGTGAGAATGAGAAAGAAAAGAGGTTGAATGAAACCTATATAATCAATGTGGCAAGGAAGCTTGGATGCTCAATTTTCCTCATGCCTAAAAACATTGTTAAAGTCAATTATAAAATGATACTAATTAACTTCAAGCATTATGCTTTGAAGATGCTAGAAATTTCAATGAAGCATGTGCAATGCTAGATAGAATTAGGGATGAGGGATGCATCCCAATTTTATAGCCAATAATTCTTCACTGACGTTTTTTGTAAAACAAAACAAACATATGGGGCTTGTAGTTTGTTTACTATGATAAGAAAATGTGTAGACCAAATAGAAGAAAATATTAATCCCAATAAATAATATTGAAGTTGTTTGAAGCACAGATTTGATATTACCTTGGATTTGTTTATTTTGAAGTATTGATTTAATGTATAATTCGTTTTAAGTGTCCCTTGAACACAAGAATGGAATTCATGGCATGCTTCCACTCACATGTGTATATTTTGAGGAATGGAATTTTGGAAAAAAGAAGAGGATAACCATTGAGAACCAAATATACTCAAGTCAACAACCCTCAAAGCTCATGCACCAAGGCTCTTAGGTCAGGTTTGTTTGAATACATCGATATTGAAGGAATGAAGGGAAAAAGGTACATATTTTAAACTGAAGCAAGGGATCACGCATATGCACATTGCAATAGAAACATGAACAAAAAGATAGACAACCAAAGAGGAGAAGAGTCCTATAAGAACCTAAGGATAAACTGTTGGCTACAAATTCTTATGGATGTGTGATAACTGTAGTTTCAAATAATTTTATTAAAATATATCATGATAATCTATTTTTGGAATGAGGATGAAACCATGTAAGGGAAAATACCCAAATAGAGCAGGAAGACCAAGAGTCACTTGAAAATCCAAGAGTCACCCTATTTTGTATAAAGGGGACCCTTGCTTTCATTTGAAGGTTTTTTTTGTTCATTTGCAATGGAAGTTATCTTCTATGTAAATGAAGAGGCTAGAGTTAGGAGAATTCTTTGCACTCTCAATATCTAAGCTTGGTTTTGGACTCTTCCCTCCTCTCCTATTTTCTCTCGGTGCTTATGGGTTGTAGAATTATGTCATGTGGATTTTTTTCTTGATGTTGTGTCACTACTCACTTATATTTCATGCTAATAGTTATATATACAATTTTGGTATTTGTAAGTTATCTTTATTCCTTAGAGCAAGTAGCAAGTTTGGTGTTGATGATGGATGAGGGAATATTCTCCCATTCTCTTTGAATTTATCTTATTGATTAATATCTAATATGTTTTATGTGAAACATATCATTTTCTTAGTAATTGGAGCTATATTTATACATGTGGAAAGAGGCCAAGTTGGGGTTCTCCTTGTGATCGTAGTCTATTTCCAATTCCCTAAGTATTCCTATTGAAGTTTCGTGTTGATTGTGGATGGAAGACTATTAGCCATACTTTCTATACATTTCCATTATATTTCATTGCAAACAATCCATTTATTGTGCTCCCATGGGATTAGTCTATGCTACATCCCATTTTCATTCTACATAGCATAGTATATGCACATCATTTTTCATTATAAAAAGACAAAAAATAATGGACTAGGACACAAATGGTAAAACATTAAAGAATCGACAGAACCAACTATATCTGGAGGGTTTTCCATTTCAACAAATGAAGGTTTGATTGGTCCCTTTTACCAAGTGAACCTATAATTTTGAGGAAAGTAAATTTTTCCAGCTCGATGTTTTGGCACTAGAAGGAGGGTGATGGCAAGTTGTGGGGTTATGACAAGCTACCTTGTGTAGAGATGCATTATGTTTGCATTGTTTTTTTATGGCTCTAACCCAAATCCATGCATGGGAGGCCAATACCATATTTGGTTTTCAAGGGCCTTTGCATGACCTTCCAAGAAATGTAGTATATTTTTTAATGAAGTTTAATAGTCAAGGAAACACAATTGAATTTTAGCATATTAGGAAGTATGAATGCACATTGCACTTGCTCAATGTTATTTATGAAGATGTGGTTTGCAAATTGTTTCCATTCACTTTTAAAGGAAAATTATGGGACTAATATTATGTCTTATCAATTTTCACCATTGAAAACTAGTCTCAATTCAAAAAAGTATTCGAAAATGCTTACAACGAAACTTATCAAGTGGTTGAAACGTGGTAGGAATTTTGCGGAATACACATAGAAGATAGAATCCATATGAAACTTCAACACACAACTCTGTCAAATGTATCATTTCCTTCATGATAACCATGCCTCTGCCTAAAATAATTTGCGTGTAATGTTCATGCCCTTCCAAAAACCATTGTTATTTTCATTTTTCAAAAGGGAATAACCAACTTGAATGAAGCTTGTGAAGAAGCAAAAATCCTTGAGAAATATTTGAAGAAGTGCTCTTTGACCTTAACTCATTTTCTTGATTCCAATCACATAAATTATGACAAAAACAAATCATTGGAATAAGAAACTGTGGAACTGGAAAATCAGGTTAAGGACATTTGTTATAGGTATGTTCTCTTACAGGATGAAATTAATGAGCATAAGGTTACACATAAAAAGAGAATATTGTGTTGTAAACGCAAATCTGAAACTTGTTTGAAGGTGAAAAGAGGACTTTTTATAAATCTAAATCTAATTGATGAATCTTATGATATTTACCAAGCATACATGTGTAGGGTGAATGTCTTACATAAATAATTTGTTGTTTGAATTATAGTTCTACAATTCTAGAAAGAAAAGATCAGACAAATTCACATAAATTGTTTAATGAAGAGAATGTATTGCTTGCATTTAATGACTTGCCTTTTGCAAAATCTGAAGTATATTTGAAACTAGACATTAAAGTGTTGAGTGATTGTAAATTAAAGACAATGAGTTGATGCCCAATAAAAATTCCTCAAAACAAGAGAAAGTTAAAATTTGCTTGGTAAGTGAATTGGACTACCCAAGGTCATTTGAAGCTAATGATTTTGCAAGAGGTAAGAAAAACAAGTCTCCAATACTAGAAATAGGGGATTTCACCAATGCTTGCAAACTTGAGTTTGGTTTCAATTCCAATGCATGCATGGAATTCAAAATTATGGAACCAACTAAATTGGATATTAAGGAGGAAGTGTTTGGTATGGTTGCATCATGGGTGCAATCATATTTTAGCCAAGTCTCAAAGTCCCATGACAAGTTTTTTGCTTTAAAAAATTTCATTGGTGATGAGCTATTGTGGAACTGGTTGCATACCATCCTATAACATTAACATCCACTTGCACACCATGGGAAGCCTATTCAAAGTGTGAATGATCTACTTGGATGGTTACACTGAAATTATAAAGATATACTTTCATTCTTAACAACATTTAGTTTAGGATGTAGACTATGTTTTCTATTTTTATGTTTTTAGAATAGGTCTGCTCCATTTTCTTTCTTGCATAGAATATGTTCAAATTTCATTTTGTATTTTCAAGAATAATCTTTCTTTTATTTTTTGTAGCCTAGTTTTCTTACCTATCTTTTTCATCTTGCTTTCACTTAGGTTTTCCAGGAATTTTTTGTTTTCTTGAAGATAGTTGGTGCATGCATTGATTAGAATTTGTTTTTTCTTAATTGCCATTAATTTCTTATGTATTTTTCATATTTCATCTTATAGTGGAAACATTACACATAGATAATAAGCATGAATAACTCTATGTTCTTATGCTTAGTTATGAACTGAAAGGAAAGAAGAGTTCAATGCAGATCAACGATATGGTGGAGTGATGTGAAAGTGGTTGGACCGAGGTCGTTCCAAGTGACCAATCATTGGTTGTCTTTGCATCATAGTTTAGTGAACAAATCAAATGTGTCAAATAAATCCATCCACACACTAAAACATCTGATGGCATGAATGGTGAAAATTTGAAAAGGGTTATTTCAATAATCAACCATGGTAAATCATTCAATAAATTCTAACAACAAGGAAATCATTCATTGTCAAGCTTGCAGGGAGCCATTGCTTCCCCCATCCACAAATTATTGAATCAATATATCAACAAAAGGATTGGGAAATGAAGTATAGTTAATGAAGGGGACATGCATATATCTTCATCAAAGCTATTGATGATCATTGATAGGAAATAAAGTTTTGTGATTTTATGGTGAATCTATCGAGGACATGGATTCTCATTGATAATGGAGAAACACCTAAGGGATACTACATTCACACCTTGTAAAAATATTATTACCCCGATTATAATAAAATTTGTATCAATACTTCAACTTAGATCATTGATTGTGCAACTTGAGTGGAACTAATGGTTAAGAACATGGGTTTTCTCCTCAGAGGTCGCATGTTCAATTCTAGAGGCGGGTAGGGTATGTACATCTGTGCAAGCTATTTTTTATAGATATTAGTTTCGGGATAGAAAGGTACTAACACTCTCATTCTCACTTATGGTCTAGAGAGTGGGACTAATTGTATTTCCTGAGCGGACTCCAGTGCCCAAAATTTTAAGTCTGGTGGGTTATCTCAAGTGGTCAAGTGTTGTGAATTAAAAGCAACAACTCATGGGGTCAAATCCTCGAGCTAGAATCCTTTGTAGATATTATTGAACCTCACTTGATGTCCCCATCGACTTAGGTTTCCAAAAATGCAACTGGTCGATTTACCTCTTGTACTATCCTCAAAACGATTATTCTCTCATTAGCACTGTAAATTCATGTGTACAGAGTTAATCACCATCCTCTCCCTCGCCTTCAATCTCGATGTCACCTAACCAATCCCTCCACTCAGTCTCAACATCACTATAAATCCCTCAGCTCGGTCTCAGAGTCATTGTAAATCCCCTCTCTCAGTCTCAGAGTCACTGTAAATCCCTCCACTCGGTCTTAGAATCAAAGGGTACCAATGATATAAATATACAATGTAGGAGGCATTGTTACCCAAGTCACTATAAATCCCTCTTCTCGGTCTCATATGCGAGTCTCGTGTGTAGGGGAAAGTATTAGAGTTTGTGGTAGCGAGAGTTTGCACCATGACAAGTATCAGAGTTTGTGGTAGTGCGGGGAGTTTTTGGTGCTAGTATTAGAGGGCGTGAGTTACATATGTTAAGGGTAGGAATAATTCAAATAATAAATTTGAATTATCATATGTTAAGTATGAGAGCGCGTGGGGGCATAAGATTGGTTTATATCACATATTACGAATTCCAAAACCACTAATTTCTACCAAATTTCAACACTATGTGTAGGCTAAAGAACTTAGTGTGTATTGTTAGGTGTTTTCCTTATTTTCATTTGTTTTTTCATGTAAATTAACTATTTATTTTGTAGGTGCAAAGATCAAAATGTAGGCATTATTAAAGTATGAGAACAAGCATAACACATGCTAGCCAAATTGTTGTGGTAGTGGAAAGGAATTGTTTTCTTATGATAGATAAAAACATTGTGCATGTTGCCAAGAGATGCTGGAATAAATATATCACTTTGACGTGATAATCCATATACATATCACTCTTACATGATACTATATGCTAGAAGTATCTCCTTATGGATCATAACTCCTCCTTTCACTTAGTGAGGGGATGCTTAGTGCATTTGGGGGAACTACTATTCTATTTGACCACTAGTCCATTTGGTTCTCTCTCTGGGAGTTGAAAGGGTGAATATGGAATTGACCTACTATATTTGAATGATTCACATCTCAAAAGGCCCAACTGTCTAGATTGCATCCACATAGTGTGGAACCTTATCACTGAGACTCATGTGGATTTTTGTTGGATCACCTCATGGGAGAATGTTATTTCCAAAACCATGGCCTTTTTGGGAATGCAAGGCAACTTGCCAAATTTGGTGGGAAATATAACTATGTTTTGAGTAAGGAACTGGAGGGGCTCATGGAAAGTGTCTAATGGGACCTTATGATGAAGACATGCAAGCCTGGGTTGAAAAACTGTTCCATTTACAACAAGTGGAGGATGTCTGTTGTGCAAGAGGTGATCGATTGCATGCTCTATTGCATTTGCTCAAGTTGGATTATAGGCCCACCAAATAATTCTTAAAATCCATAAACAATAAGGAGGTTAGGGATTACATATCTAACCTAATAAAAACCTTGGGCCATATGACTAAGAAGAGATTGATCACAAATATGTGGATCATTACAATATGGTCTTCTAGTGTCAATGCTTCTCACCATAGCTATGTGAGGCTACTTTGAAGTGTTTGGGTGTTTTTCGGTGCAAGATATAGGAAGATAAGAGGTCATCCTTTGACTTATCCCTATTCTTGATCAATCTAGCCATGACCCTTGATGAAATGGTAGATGTTAAATCCCCTGGACTCGATGGCTTCTTCTGATTTTTTACAAGGCTACTTGGAATTTTGTTTCTTGATCTACTTTGTGTATATAAGGAGGCCTTGCACCATCACTCTTTCGGTATGGGAATCAAAATAGGGAATATTGAATTTATCCCTAAAGTATGGGACCCATAGGTAATCGTGAATTGATGACCCATTACTTTGTTCAATACCTCCTATAAGATTCTATCCAAAGCACTAGATCTATGGCTAAAAAATATGATTCCTAATATCATTCAACTTGAATAGAGTATCTTCATTTAGGGGTGGTACATTCTAGAAAATGTTATTGCTATGTGAGAGGGTATGAATGGGCTCGGCTCAGATGCCCACCCTACATTCATTGTTTATCAATATTGACTTCGAGAAGCAATATGATAAAGTGGAATGGCCCTTCATTTTGGCCATGCTCAAAGATCTAGGATTTGCTCCATATTTCATTATGAGTGTGGAAACCATCTTTCATTAATAATGTGGAAACCCTCTTTATGGATGCCTCAACTTATCTCTCTATTAATCATTGCAATTCAGGTGAAATCAATCTATTTGGATCCATCTAAAAATGTTGTTGGCTAGCTCTAAGCTTGGCGATAATGGTAAGATTCTTCTCAGGCATAGACCATGAATTGATGGTAATGCTAGAAACCCCATTTTAAAATTTAAATTCATATAAAAAAATAGTAGAAGAAATTACCATTTTTTGCGACAATGATGGTATAGGCCGTTGGGTCTCCTCTATCGCTCGATCTATGGATTCCTCTTCGTAGGAGGGATACTAGTGATCTCTGATGAAGTCATGGGTTCAAATCCTAAAATAAAACCCTACAAAGAGTGAAATGCAGAGCCGATACTCACCATTCTTGGTCCCCTAAGCACCGTTTATCTCCTTGCCCCGAGTCAATGACTCGATTTACCACTTGATATCCAACAGGCTATGGCTATAGAAATGGAAGCGATTCTTTCTTTCTCCCTCGGTTTCGCGCTCAATTATCTCCTTGCAACCCTCAGTCTCGGGCACGTGTAATGATATCACAATAGCCGGTTTGGTTTTGTGATATAAAAAATAACGACGTTTCATGGATTTCACCAATAGGACAATGCCACATGTCCCAAGTGTGGAAAATATAATATCCCTTAAAAAACAAAAAAAATGGCCATGATCTCTCTATGACTAACCTTTCCAATAAATACCAATTCAACCTAACTCTATAATTGGTAGTTTTGATACTCCATTCCATGGTGCCCTCGCTCTATGATACACTATACATGGTCAATTTTGATGGTAATGGATTCAATTATCTAGTAATAGCATTGTAATCCAAACTTTCCACAAACCCATTCAACAAAGAATAATAAATATGAACTCCTTGGAAATAATAACATTGCATGCACAATGCAAGTGAATGAAATATAATGAAATGTATGAGCTCAAAATAATTGATTCATGGTGCTCTCATTCTCAAATGCATATGGAATCATTCACCACAACCACATGGAATCAATTACACTTCTAAGATATATCGTAACAAAAACTAACCAAGTATTTGACATATTCATTAAAACAAAAAAATATACATATGTTAATGAAATGTGTCCATGGAAATTTTTGCATACAAACACCATTCTATCCAACCATAAGCATCCAAATTATATACCACCACCATGTTGGAATATGAGCCCACTAAGTGAAGGAACAAGTCTCAATGTTATTTCTCTCACAACCCAACCCATATGCTTTCATGCTAAGTGAACAATTCCTACTAGAACACTCCACGTAATTACTCAAGCTCTCCAACCATCCATGGAACTCTCTACCTCTACCTCACACACAACACTAGGGAAAATATGCCTCCATCTGTGCTCGATGATTCTTCAAATATATATGGATACCTTCCCTTCTTTGTTTCAAAGTCCCTAAGAATCCTCCTCCCATTCAATGTTCTAACTGTGTGCAAAAGGTGTCGATCTATTATTTGTCTTTTTGGTTTTTATTGTGGGAGTTTTACTTGGATTCTCAAAGATCTATGAACCAAAAATACACAAGTTTCCAAGATTTTTAGGTTTCCCACCCTCTACACTCTCTTATATCCTTTTATACCCATCTAGGGTATTTTCACTTTCTCTTCACCATGCACTCTCTCATTCATTCTCCCATCCCAAGGTTACTGGTTCCCAAAACAAAACTACAGTCCTTGCATCAATAACTTGGAGAACCAATAAAAGTGTACTTCCATGCATAGTGAGCATCCCATAGCATGAATTCCTTATATAATGAATTCTAAAGGGGAAATAAGAAGGTTTAAGATAGGTATGACATTTCTTCTAACACGAGGAAACATGTGACTCTTACACTTGTACTCAGTCCCATGCATTCATAACTACATGAAATGCTTTCCTCACCAACCTCTTGCATTCATTCAATGATTGGTTTAATGAGTCAATGGAAGTGGATTGCTTCATTTAAGGCACATGGGTGATACCTAAGGCTAACACTTTGCAATATATGATACACTTTCCCATAGATTCCCTTGCATATTCCCCAATAGTGGAATCATAACACCTCTCCTTCACATGCTCCCAGCAATTAGATTGGGCCATTTTATATTCAAAATGATATACAAAGCTTAATCCTACCATGGAAAGCCTATGACATGGTCTACATATGCATAATTAGAGCATGCATTCCTAGTCATTCATTAGTTGGGCCTTGTCCTTGATATTTGCACTAGAAATATTTACAATGCATTTACACAATTACAACATAAGATCATTATATTTTGGTGCACATGGATAGACTTTCTTCATAGAACCAAACATTTTCATTTTATACATAGTATGACCAATACATTCCAGGGGTCAAAATTGGGGTCATTATAGTTATTTATAACATATTTGATGGAATTGCACATAAAGGGAGCAATAGCTATTCCATTGATCCTAATCAAGAGGATGTTGGCCACAATGATGAGGATTAAGGACAATGAGGAAAATTGTAATGATGATGAGGATGGTGATGAATATGAGGAGGATGATAAATAGCATGAAGATGATGCCAGATAAATGCTCTAGTAGTTGTGAAAGAGCATAATATATTAATGTTAATAATTGAACTAATTACATGTTTAATAATTGATATTATAGTTCAACCAAATTCCATTATGTTGTGAATTTGTATATTGTACTTCATACAATATCAAATGTGTTTGGTTTATTCATTAATCTACCACATACTCCTAATCCACCCTTAAAGGCCCTAGTATATGTTATTTCTCATCCATGCTGTAAATTCATCGTTTCTATGCATATGAAACAATTATATATAGTTGTATTCCTTTCATACTAGGAGTTGTGTTTATCATGTGGGTATGATAATCAAGACATAGTTGTGGGGATTGGAAATTTCCTAAGAACAAATCCTACCGACACTTTTCACATTGCTCCTTTAGGAAAATGATATGAAAAAGTGAAGGTCCTTTGTGTAAATGATCCATAATTCTCACTCTCCAAAACCAAATCAGAAGTTTATTAGACAAGTACAAAACATGGTCACTTCTTGGCCTATGGATAAGATACCCCTACTTAGTGAAGTTTTCAATGTTGGTTGAGGTAAGTTGACACACTGGTTAAGAATTGAAATTAATACCTTTTATTGAGGTTTTTATATTCTTTAATAATTATTATGTTTATAAGAATTTAAATTTCATGACACCATTAACATTTAGAAACTATTATGTAGGATGTACTTTAAATGTGTGTAAATATGGAGAGATTTGTATTTCAATTATTATTATGATAAGACAAAGAGAATGAGGAAAATCATAATAATAAGAAAGTTCTCATGAGTTTAAATTTTACATTCTTAAGTCAATTTTCCATTATATTAAATCATTAATTGTATATTGTAAATATGTACATGTGTTTTTATTGAAGATGTATATTTTTGTTATTCACTATTTTAATATGTTAAATGTATTGATAATTTTCATGTCTTTTTATTTTCTCTATTTCCATTTTGATGAGATTTAATTAGTCATATATTTATTATTCTAGTAATCAACATTGGTCATGTGCCTATATCTAATTGGTCTTCTCTTTGGTCACCTTTTCCTTCTCAGTTCTCGCATGACCATGTCTTCTTTGACCCCTTTTCATGACCTAACCTCGATAAATATTTATGGACTATATCACAAGTTTGTAAAAATACATTAATACTCGATAGACAAGTAATCAAAAAATTGCACAAGCTTCATCGATTATTTGATCTTATCTTTGATTTTTTCTCTCATCTAAGCTATTGACCATATTCCACTTATTGGCCACCCAGTTACAGGCCATTCACTTATATGGGTATAATATAAGTAATATTTGAGTCTTGAAACCCTCCCATACCGTCAAGGCATGAATCTAGTGCAACCATGTCAAATTTCAATGACTACAGGAAAAGTTTTAGAAAATCTCAACATTGGCCCCATTAACTGGTCACTTTGCGGGGTCGACGAGAATCAACACTTATTCTAGCAATAAACACTGGTCATGTGCCTATATATAATTGGTATTCTCTTTGGTCACCTTTTTCTTCTCAGTTCTCACATGGCCATGTCTTCTTTGACCCCTTTTCATGACCTAACCTCGATAAATATTTATGGAATATATCACAAGTTTGTCAAAACACATTAATACTCGATAGACAAGTAATCGAAAAACTGCACAATCTTCATCGATTATTTGATCTTATCTTTGATTTTGGCTCTCATCTAAGCTATTAACCATATTCCACTTATTAGCCACCCAGTTACAGACCATTCACTTATGTGGGTATAATATGAGTAATATTTGAGTCTTGAAACCCTCCCATACCATCAAGGCATGCATCTAGAGAAACCATGTCAAATTTCAATTACTACAGGAAAAGTTTGAGAAAATTTCAAAGTTGGCCCCATTAACTAGTCACTTTGCGGGGTCAGCGAGAATCAACACATATTCTAGTAATAAACACTGGTCATGTGACTATATATAATTGGTCTTCTCTTTGGTTACCTTTTCCTTTTCATTTCTCACACAACCATGTCTTCTTTGACCCCTTTTCATGACCTAACCTCCATTACAAAAATATCTTCATTAATGAATTATGGTGTTTTATAACAATTCATGTGCGTGTGCATGAATTCATAATTACCATCTCATTTTGTTTCAATATTTATCTCTATTCCTTCGTGCCTCTTTTGATCACTATTCATGTTTGTATCACCAATCTGAGTATTACTGTCATTAATTTAGGTTAATTTAGTTTAGTTTGGTTTATAGCTTAATTTTGTTTGTAAATATTTGTTTATCAATTGTAAAACAATTTGAACTTTTCTCGAACAACCTGCCCAAAAGTATTCAATTCTTAATATTGATTACAAAAACAATTAACAACATGTAGCATAGGATACAAAAAAATGAAATAAACTTAAAAACATGTAATTAACCCACATAAAAATTTATTTAAAGAGAATAATTCATACAAATTAAAATATCTAGTTACATACCTCATCTAATGCAACATTTGTATCATCCTTCTTCTGTATCTTCTTCTTGATCATCCAACTCGACATCTATATCAACATCCGGGTTAGAAACAATGTTGAAAGGATTGATGATATCATCATCATCATCAATGTCATTTTTGGATCATATATTCATCGATATCATCATCAAGAACAAACACATTGTCTCATATGCCTTGTTCATCTTATTCGTCTTCTTAATCTGTTGACCCATATTCTTCCTGCTCTAGCTCTACGTCATATTTGTAACGAACCGCCTCGTTACGACAACCGTTCGAGTGATAGGTGCAAATTTTTTTGTGTTGAAGGTGTGTGCGCGTGTGTGGAAGTAACAACATACTTAACCCTACGTCGCCACTCGACGACCAACAAGACGCAATCACAACAAAATTAACACTGACCACTAAAAGTGACTGACCTCCCGCCCGTCCTACCCTGCAAGGTTAGGACCTCCAAGACACATAAGCAACGCTCAAGCCCGGTTTCCCATCGTCTTTAACCATTTAAGGTCTCAGGGCTGGCAACTTTTCTGAGGAACATGGAGCTGTCTACTTCCCACCCGACACAACAGACCAAGCAACAACTGACCCTAATCCTGTACAACAAAAAGGAGAACAATACGCCCCTTACGGAAGGCGCGTGACAAGGACTCGGACATCATCCCAACCTTCAATAGGACGAGACAATGCCCAACGATCGAATAACATTAACATTCCGATGGCAGGCCATAATCAAAAGTCGCACACAACCTAAGGCTAGTATGGTGATGGTTTCAAAACTCCGATAGTCAGCATGTACACTAAGTTTAACATTCCGAAACGATCTACATAAGGGTTGACCACTTAAAAGCCGGATTCCATGTCATAAAGATTTAAACANGAAGGAAATACTATTGCTTTACATGAACTATTAAAAGAATTATTCTGCCTTTCATGAACTAAATAAAAGAATAAAATTGCATTACAATGACTAATAAAATGCAGGACACTTCCTTCATTAAGTTCATTATATTCCATAGTAAGATGATTTAGACAACCACTTGCCATTCACTCATTACGATGCAAGGAGTAACCCTTCAATGACATACTATGCTAATATTTATAATAACATTCCTTGCGTTAGATTTCCAGGATATGATGAATGACCTCATAACAACCTATTTTACCTTTATCCTATTTCCTTATTAATCTACCTCTACCATCCAATCACAACTATCTTGATAAAAATAAGAATGGACGAAATAAATTAAAACAATTACATTCCGTTCTGCCTTGCTCCCTTCTTAATGTAATTAAACGGAATAAGGGAAATAATTTAATTAAAGGATATAAAGGAAATACTATAAGGAGTAAAATTTATCAACGAAAGAATTCCTTACTAAATGCTTTCTTATGGAATACATTAAGGAGTACATATAATAAGACGAACGAATAAAATACTTTTGCACCAGCACCAGCAATGCATAAAATTACATATTCTTTAATAAAATGCGTTACCTATGTTATTCTTTAAATACGTATGATCTATGAGGTAACGAAAACGAAATCATAGGAGGACATGCATAATTATAACATTCTTTAAATTAAATACATTACCTAATTATAGCAGTCCTTAAATTAAAAATTCGTTTTCGTTACATATGATATAAATCTTACCTATTCTTTAAGTAAAACACATTCATATATTCTTAAGGTGATATACGATATGAGAACCGTATTCCGATCCTGTTTTTTTTTGACATAATGGATATCGGACAGTATGCAGTTTATCCTCGGTCGGCAGCATCGTTCCCGGTATCATACATACCTGGCAAGTCTTTGGCCCTGCTGTTACAGTATTGACTGGACCCAGTGATGTGTAACCGATTATATGCATTATATATATACTGGAGTAATTTCAACTTGGAAAAAGTAAAATGCATTACATAACTAGCACAAGTATTTATTAATTATGTAAATTATACGTTTGCTTGGAATATTTACGGATAAACGAGAGAATCCCTTCTTTAAATTTTTCTTGGTTTTAACAAGGAATAACAAAAATAGAAAATAAGGGAACATGCAGCCAGTCGCCTGACAGCTGGAAATTTGCGCAGACCCAGGGCAGCGAGTCCAGAATCGGTAACGCCGCTGTGACGGCAATCCCGTTATCGCAACGGCGCGCATCATTTTGCATTTACAATATCTACGGTGACAACATGTGACACCATCCCTAACTATTAGACTGGTTTAATACAAAGGTATCAGATAGGTTTAATGCAATAGTATCAGACAGGTTTAATACAATAGTAATTAGACAGGTTTAATACAGGTTTAAAGGACCCCGATGAATGTAAGGATCTCATCATTAGTTACAAACGATACACTAAACCGCAAGGCTTATCGACAATTTAACCAGCATGTTAAACGATCTGTTAAGGGTAGCATCAATGATTAAAGACGATAAATTAATCAACAATTTTAAACGATGAATTAGAGGATAGCTTCGGTAACTGAAACGATAATTTAATAGCAACATGAACGGGATAGCAACAGCATTTGAAACGATACCTTAAACAACATAAATAAAGTAAGGCAACGTTGAGAGGGTCGATAATGGACTGTTCAAAAACTAAAAGCAAAAAGTCAAGATAACACTAGTTACGGTTCGCTACAAACGTGGATATCGTAATGGCAAATGTGGGCGGCAAAAAAAACTCACTGTAAGTAATGAAACATTTATTCACGCACGCTGGTCAGTTATAAAGGAAAATGCACTGTGGGTGGCATTAAACACGCCCTGTGGGTGGCATACATTGGCAGCTGGGGGTGGCATTAAACACGCTCGGTGGTGAAGTACAGACGCGCTGTAATGAACAAGGGATATGCCTGTAAAACGCAATTTCGCAGCACAGTAAAATGCAAGTATCACGCGCGGTAAAAACGCAATACCCAGCACTGTATTGGATAAGGAAATCGCACACGGTGAAGGACTAACGCCCTCGGTGAGGGAGGAGACGCAGACCCAGAGAGAAAAAGGGGCGAGGAGCAAAGGAATCGGTTGGGCATGCGAATTGCATGAATTTTGCATGTTTTTTTTTTTTGTTTTGGAACGCAAACCCCAGTACCTGCAGGAAACGTAAGGAGGCTCTAGACGCGTACAGATGCATAGGGGTTGCATTGGATTATTTGAAACGCAGACCACAGAGGGTAACACGAACGACAAAGTCCAAAATGATCGGATGGCAATACATTCGAATGGCAAAGCCCAAAATATCGTGGGTAAGCGCGCCCTAAAACAGCGATAAAACAAACCCCAGCCAGGTAAAAGGGAAAAGGGGACGCCCCAACCCGCACACAAAAACAATGGTTGAACTACACTGCTGTAGATGTTTCAGTCAACCCAACACAGCCCTAACCTATGACAGAAACCTCATAGACAGTCCAGGACGTTGATTGATAGGGTATAACAGTAATATATAAAAATTTCACATTATCTCGCCCTCCTTTAAATTTCAGAGTCCAGCATTACCGCAGAAATGCTATTACACAGTCATAGTAGTAAACAGAGAACGTACAGCATCAAATAACATTAAATTGCCGAATATAAGAATGCTTTCTACTTCGTTGATTAGGATCATACCGTTGCCCCTTAGTTCATCCTCGATTTGCCGTCCGCGCGCTCCGCGTCGCTCCTGCTCCGCGTCGCTCCTGCTTGCCAACCGGGGAACGCTCACCGGTACCTCCCAGCCAAACGCGAGGGGTACTCTGCTTCCCCCTTCGCCCCCCGAGCCGCAAAGGGGCCACACAAGAACCAGAAAATCGCTAGCGTCTCAGC
>JASDQU010010613.1:65821-86462 GCA_032191745.1 Picea mariana | reverse complement strand
TATGGACCTGCAAGAAGAAACCATCCATCGTGGTACCTCGGGCTGACAATTTTGTTTCCTCGGCCATAGCTTCCAAGTTTCCTATTTATGGATTGAGTTGAGGTTTCATCTATGAGTCCTTTCTCATTAACTGAATCCTCCTTGGGATCGGAGCACGACTGGATGACTATCGAGCGACCACCTGTCGCTGTTGGATAAGACATCATATGTTCACGTGATTTTGGGATTGTTGAAAGAGGTTTGGACCCACACCACTTTCAGGCCCTAAATACACCCTATTCTGCCACGTAGCCTCCCCATAATACCGCGGTTTGGATTTTGGCCTGCCTTTGGATTTTAACGCCCACGTAGCTTGTGGCGTCAAAATGATTGGTGGCCATTGATCTAATCGTGATCTGTGATTTGGGTGTGCTGGCTATTTTAGCGTACTCATGAAAGATTTATCCTCCTACCAACTTTGGAATCCTTCCAACTGCGCTACATCAAACTTCACATGGGATATTGACTGCTGCAGACTACACTTGCCCGCTCTCCTGCGTTCATAGCTGTTACTCATGACTATGGAGAATTTTACGTGATAACATGTCCTCATGCTGGTCACACATCTTGCTTTAGGAAAAACAAGCATATAGTTGGCCAAATAATCAACCTCATCTCCGTCACCACCTCTAGAGCCTACCTGTGTGGCTTCCTGGGGGTGCGTGTCATGGCTCCCACCTAATGGTGTGGAAGGTGGAGATATGAATAGCGGCATCCTCATAGGTATACAAGGTCATTTGTTGGTACCCTATGGCGTCTATGCAGTGCCACTACTATCGAAACCATGCATGTCAAGGTTAACATGGAAACCTTTTTTCGTTCTAGATAATGTACAAGTTAAAAATCAAGATTTCATAATTGATCTTATGACATAAAAATAAAACCACTTGAGATTATGGTTATTAAATTATATTTTTTAATCCTTTTCATAACTTCTCTGATCCTTTATTAGACTTTAGGAGTTTGATCTAGAATGTCTAACAAGTGAGCCAGTTCCCTGTTCACTTGATTGGTCATTTTTTTTTATTAATACCACAGGGTCGTGGGATGCATACAAATCCCTTTTGCCTAGAAAATATTCATCAACATCATGGCACACCAACTACATATTTCAACAAAATAAATGTTATTTCGGTTATGTAAACAAATAAAATAACTAATCACCACAAAAATAAAATGCACATTAAATGCAATTAAAAAATGGTTGTTCGTTTACCTGTTCTGAGGCTATTGATTTACCATGATCAGCCTACCACATTACAATAACATTAGAACCATGATCATGATCATGAGAAATAAATTCAAATATATGAGAAATAAATTTAGTTCATGAATACGCATGGGACAAAAACATGGCATGATAAAAACATAAAAGTAAAGAGTGACTAAAGAACACAATGAAAATCATAAAATATAAGATTCATTGCTTATAGGTTGGGTAAAATAGTATACATGCTTCCCAGATAATAGAAATGTTTGTATCTATTTGATTCAAATTGTAATCAATCAATAACTCTTCCCCTACAACTATTGATTTTATTGCACATACGAATACACGATTTCCTTCATGTCCCTTAAATATGCAATTGGGTTGCTTATTTGTGGTCACATGTCATGTACTGTTTATAAACCTTGAAATATTCTCCGCTGCTTTTGGCCTTCCATCAATATAGATAGTTTCTCCTTTATTTTCTTTTAGTTGTATATAATTTGGAGCCAAGCCATATCTTAACATACTTTTTGTATATTGGACTAGTCATATCCAATCTTTGTAGATATAATAGGGTTCGACGTACTCCATCGATTCAGTTAATCCATCGTAACATACCTTTATTCCATCCATGGAAAATATCCCCAAACCATGTAATGACGATGGAGCAATCTGGTATGTCCTTTTGTTTACACAAAAAACAGTTTTTATTTCATGAAGATCCTTGGATACCCATCATTTCACCATATGTTTATACCTCAAGGGCACCTTGATGTTGTCTATTCTCTCATGATCATAAGAACATGATCCTTCTTTTGCAAGAAAAAAATCCATGCGTCTATGGAATTTTCTTCTGATCTTCTCACCTCTAGTTGATCTCCGCCTGTTAGACCTACTAGATGTATCACTTTCCTATATTCTACTTGAACTTATCTCACTCAATGAAGATAGATCTGACAAATACATGTTTTATTGTATGTCCTATAACACCATCAAATGAGAGAAACAATCAACCAGTGTCCTATACAAAATATATAATTAAATTGCATAGATAAAACACTTATTTTTAAACAAAAATGTTCCAATGAATTGTTTGCATATGAACAATATCTCACTACCCAACCATAAGCATCCAATGTAGATGCAAGAAGGCATAGTTGTCTATGTTCACCTTTATCGAAGTTCCATTTAGGAAATTCAACAAATTCAATAGATCTTTGTTTGGAAAAACCCACGAAGATGAAAGTGAGGTATTTGCAAGGTTTTGACGGTGTGGAGCGCACACCACAAATTTCACAAAAAATATTTTCTTGTCCTTCGCCGAAACCTGCACATCTCTTTGAAAGATGTTATTTTGGAACAATGTGAAGGGACAATTTTGATGTCTGGTTATAAATTATTGTATCGATAAAAAAAAGCCTTAGTTTAAACGTTCTAAGTTTTGGTTCTTTTCAGAGTTTTTTGGACATTATTTTGGTCGAAAATTGTTGGATCTTGGTTAAATCTATATAATTCGAGATAAGGATATGTTGCTGCTGAGTGGAAAAATTACACAAAATAGGGTTCATTTGAAAATATTAAGGAACATAATATAATGAAAGTTTATCATGAGGTGAAGATGTCAATATGGAATGCATTAATGGTAGGGATAACATGCATTGCCACATTTAAAACTCACCCAAGCAGTGAGCAAATTTGGGAAAAATGGTGCATGGTTTGATTTGTTCAAGCATGAACCTAATGCAATGATGATTGATTGTAATAATGTTTCCAACATGGTATAAAACACTATAAATGAATATGGGACATGGTAGAAATTTCAATAAAATTCTTGAACATTTGGGAAGATCCTAGAAATCATGGGTAAACTTTTATTATCATATCAAATGATGACTTGGAGTATGTGCCTTTCTTTAGGAACAAGAAGTGTGTTTATACATTGTTGGATCCCAAGAATAAATAAGAGTTTTGACAATGTCAAGTGAACAATGAACTCAAGGCATTTAGGTGTTATTGTAATGATATTGGTTTTGATACTGTCAAATATGATCAATCTATCTATTATCTATTTAAGCAGAAAATGATAGTATCAAAGTATTGGATCATTGGGTTTTGATCCTCCGTGTACATTCTCTGTCATTAGTTTCATGGATGAAATCTTAAACACTTAGTTGCGCCTTCACCATTCTTCTTCTTCTTTTGTTTTAGATCTAATGTATTACATGCCACAATCATCAATGTCACTGAGGCAAGTGATATAATAATCTATATTAGATTCATATATATCCCATATATGTATGAGCATAATATGAGAAAAATAAGTGGCTCTCTTGTCAATTCCTAGTTGTTTACTATAAATGGAGTAGGTTAAGCAATTATAATTCTCAGACATTGTTCTCATATCTGCAACTTTGATTAATGAAGTTCTTGATTGTTGTGTTTACTTGTTTTTTTATTATCATTATATGAATATACGTAAATTTATTTCCATATATGTTTGAATTCAATCATTCGTTATTGATGATATGTTTGGAATATTTGATCTTATGGGGTTTATGGAAAGCACCTTGCCCCATTTGGTTTCTTCACCCATTTGAAGTTTGGTCCCTCTTTATAAAGGAAATACTTTGTATCCCAACAAATAGAAAAAAAATCATGATTGAATGTATGTGGGGGATAGATGTTTGGTATTTTCTCATAGACACGTTTCTCCCTTGCACATCAATGATTTTTTTTTAAAGGGACAAATTAGGTGACATACGGTCAAAACTCTCTCATTGCCATTTATTTTGTTTTCTTCATTGATGGTGTTGGGTTCCCTCTATTTTAGTAGTGGTTTGTAATATTAACGTGTTATCTCAAATCCTCTACATTAATCTCTAAGAAAGGCTCTCCAAATCGTAGTCTTGTCATTTTTGCTCATGATTTCCATAAATGGAATGGGTTATCATTGGATACAAGCAATATATCCTTTGCAGAGATGATGAAATATAATATGTAAGGTCTTTAGGGTGGAAATAAATTTCCTCTTATGGATTAATAGTCTTAGGGTTGACACATTTATCAACCATCTTTTTGAGGATGTTAGAAATGAATGGGTCTTTCTTGGAATACTTGTCAAATTATCCCCATGGATGTTAAATTAGAAGCAAGCAAATAATCCTCCATTAAATACACCATTCAAAAAAGTTGAAAGTTGTAATCAAGTAATCAAAATTGGAAAGAAACTAAAATTTTCACCTGTTAATGTTGTTGGAATGACATTGTGGAAGGAGATGAAAATGTAATTCTTATATATATGTGGAAATTGATGTGGTACAACATGATTCAACTTATCAAGGTTCCCAAGTTACATTCTAATAAAAAAGAGATATCATATTTTGACATAAACAATTGGGCAAATGAAAAAGTTAAAAATACAAGCATAACTTATCAAATAGAGAGATTGAGGGATAAAAGTCTAAGTTTTAAAAGCAATATTTTTCCTTGAACCACTGAGTTTTGTGGAACCTAGGGTTATGAAATGGTACATTGTCATAAAGGGTGAGATTGAGAAAGAAAAGAGGTTGAATGAAACCTATATAATCAATGTGGCAAGGAAGCTTGGATGCTCAATTTTCCTCATGCCTAAAAACATTGTTAAAGTCAATTCTAAAATGATACTAATTAACTTCAAGCATTATGCTTTGAAGATGTTGGAAAGTTCAATGAAGCATGTGCAATGCTATATAGAATTAGGGATGAGGGATGCATCCCAATTTTATAGCCAATAATTCTTCACTGACGTTTTTTGTAAAACAAAACAAACATATGGGGCTTGTAGTTTGTTTACTATGATAAGAAAATGTGTAGACCAAATAGAAGAAAACATTAATCCCAATAAAGAATATTGAAGTTGTTTGAAGAAAATATTTGATATTACCTTGGATTTGTTTATTTTGAAGTATTGATTTAATGCATAATTCGTTTTAAGTGTCCCTTGAATTCAAAAATGGAATTCATGGCATGCTTCCACTCACATGTGTATATTTTGAGGAATGGAATTTTGGAAAAAGGAAGAGGATAACCATTGAGAACCAAATATCCTCAAGTCAACAACCCTCAAAGCTCATGCACCAAGGCTCTTAGGTCAGGTTTGTTTGAATACATCAATATTGAAGGAATGAAGGGAAATAAGTACATATTTTAAACTCAAGCAAGGGATCACACATATGCACATTGCAATAGAAACATGAACAAAAAGATAGACAACCAAAGAGGAGAAGAGTCCTATAAGAACCCAAGGATAAACTGTTGGCTACAAATTCTTATGGATGTGTGATAACTGTAATTTCAAATGTTTTTATTAAAATATATCATGATCATCTATTTTTGGAATGAGGATGAAACCATGTAAGGGAAAATACCCAAACAGAGCGGGAAGACCAAGAGTCACCCTATTTTGTATAAAGGGGACCCTTGCTTTCATTTGAAGGTTTTTTTTGTTCATTTGTAATGGAATTTATCTTCTATGTAAATGAAGAGGCTAGAGTTAGGAGAATTCTTTGCACTCTCAAGATCTAAGCTTGGTTTTGGACTATTCCCTCCTCTCCTATTTTCTCTCAGTGCTTATGGGTTGTAGAATTATGTCATGTGTATTTTTTTTCTTGATGTTGTGTCACTACTCACTTATATTTCATGCTAATAGTTATATATAAAATTTTGGTATTTGTAAGTTATCTTTATTCCTTAGAGCAAGTAGCGAGTTTGGTGTCAACGATGGATGAGGGATTATTCTCCCATTCTCTTTGAATTTATCTTATTGATTAATATCTAATATGTTTTATGTGAAACATATCATTTTCTTAGTAATTGGAGCTATATTTATACATGTGGAAAGAGGCCAAGTTGGGGTTCTCCTTGTGATCGTAGGATATTTCCAATTCCCTAAGTATTCCTATTGAAGTTTCGTGTTGATTGTGGATGGAAGACTATTATCCATACTTTCTATACATTTCCATTATATTTCATGTCAAATAATCCATTTATTGTGCTCCCATGGGATTAGACTATGCTACATCCCATTTTCATTCTACATAGCATAGTATATGCACATCATTTTTCATTATAAAAAGACAAAAAATAATGGACTAGGACACAAATGGTAGAACATTAAAGAATCGATAGAACCGACTATATATGGAGGGTTTTCCATTTCAACGAATGAAGGTTTGATTGGTCCCTTTTACCAAGTGAACCTATAATTTTGAGGAAAGTAAATTTTTCCAGGTCGATGTTTTGGCACTAGAAGGAGGGTGATGGCAAGTTGTGGGGTGATGACAAGCTACCTTGTGCAGAGCTTCATTATGTTTGCATTATTGTTTTATGGCTCTAACCCAAATCCATGCATGGGAGGCCAATACCATATTGGGTTTTCAAGGGCCTTTGCATGACCTTCCAAGAAATGTAGTAGATTTTTTAATGAAGTTTAATAGTCAAGGAAACACAATTGAATTTGAGCATATTAGGAAGTATGAATGCACATTGCACTTGCTCAATATTATTTATGAAGATGTGGTTTGAAAATTGTTTCCATTCACTTTTAAAAGAAAATTATGGGACTAATATTATGTCTTATCAATTTGCACCATTGAAAACTAGTCTCAATTATAAAAAGTATTCGAAAATGCTTACGATGAAACTTATCAAGTGGTTGAAATGTGGTAGGAATTTGGTGGAATACACATAGAAGATAGAATCCATATGAAACTTCAACACACAACTCTGTCAAATGTATCATTTCCTTCATGATAACCATGCCTTTGCCTAAAATAATTTGCGTGTAATGTGCATGCCCTTCCAAAAACCATTGTTATTTTCATTTTTCAAAAGGGAATAACCAACTTGAATGAAGCTTGTGAAGAAGCACAAATCCTTGAGAAATATTTGAATAAGTGCCCTTTGACCTTAACTCATTTTCTTGATTCCAATGACATAAATCATGACAAAGACAAATCATTGGAATAAGAAACTGTGGAATTGGAAAATCAGGTTAAGGACATTTGTTATAGGTATGTTCTCTTACAGGATGAAATTAATGAGCATAATGTTACACATAAAAAGATAATATTGTGTTGTAAACGCAAATCCGAAACTTGTTTGAAGGTGAAAAGAGGACTTTTTATAAATCTAAATCTAATTGATGAATCTTATCGTATTTACCAAGCATACATGTGTAGGGTGAATGTCTTACATAAATCATTTGTTGTTTGAATTATAGTTCTACAATTCTAGAAAGAAAAGATCAAACAAATTCACATAAATTGTTTAATGAAGAGAATGTATTGCTTGCATTTAATGACTTGCCTTTTGCAAAATCTGAAGTATATTTGAAGCTAGACATTAAAGTGTTGAGTGATTGTAAATTAAAGACAATGAGTTGATGCCCAATAAAAATTCCTCAAAACAAGAGAAAGTTAAAATTTTCTTGGTAAGTGAATTGGTCTACCCAAGGTCATTTGAAGCTAATGATTTTGCAAGAGGTAAGAAAAACAAGTCTCCAATACTAGAAATAGGAGATTTCACCAATGCTTGCAAACTTGAGTTTGGTTTCAATTCCAATGCATGCATGGAATTCAAAATTATGGAACCAACTAAATTGGATATTAAGGAGGAAGTGTTTGGTATGGTTGCATCATGGGTGCAATCATATTTTAGCCAAGTCTCAAAGTCCCATGACAAGTTTTTTTCTTTAAAAAATTTCATTGCTGATGAGCTATTGTATAACTGGTTGCATACCATCCTATAACATTAACATCCACTTGCACACCATGGGAAGCCTATTCAAAGTGTGAATGATCTACTTGGATGGTTACACTGAAATTATAACAATATACTTTCATTCTTAACAACATTTAGTTTAGGATGTAGACTATGTTTTCTATTTTATGTTTTTAGAATAGGTTTGCTCCATTTTCTTTCCTGCATAGAATATGTTCAAATTTCATTTTGTATTTTCAAGAATAATCTTTCTTTTATTTTTTGTAGCCTAGTTTTCTTACCTATATTTTTAATCTTGCTTTCACTTAGGTTTTCTGGGAATTTTTTGTTTTCCTAAAGATAGTTGGTGCATGCATTGATTAGAATTTGGTTTTTCTTAATTGCCATTAATTTCTTATGTATTTTTCATATTTCATCTTAGAGTGGAAACATTACACATAGATAATAAGCATGAATAATTCTATGTTCTTATGCTTAGTTATGAACTGAAAGGAAAGAAGAGTTCAATGCAGATCAACGATATGGTGGAGTGATGTGAAAGTGGTTGGACCAAGGTCGTTCCAAGTGACCAATCATTGGTTGTCCTTGCATCCTAGTTTAGTGAACAAATCAAATGTGTCAAATAAATCCATCCACACACTAAAACATCTAATGGCATGAATGGTGAAAATTTGAAAAGGGTTATTTCAATAATCAACCATGGTAAATCATTCAATAAATTCTAACAACAAGGAAATAATTCATTGTTAAGCTTGCAGGGAGCCATTGCTTCCCCCATCCACAAATTATTGAATCAATACATCAACAAAAGGACTGAGTTAATGAAGGGGACATGCATATATCTTCATCAAAGCTATTGATGATCATTGATAGAAAATAAAGTTTTGTGATTTTATGGTGAATCTATCGAGGATGTGGATTCTCATTGATAATGGAGAAACACCTAAGGGATACTACATTCACACCTCGTGAAAATATTATTACTCTGATTCTAATAAAATTTGTATCAATACTTCAACTTAGATCATTGATTGTGCAACTTGAGTGGAACTAATGGTTAAGAACATGGGTTTTCTCCTCAGAGGTCACATGTTCAATTCTAGAGGTGGTTAGGGTATGTACATGTGTGAAAGATATTTTTTATAGATATTAGATTGGGGATAGAAAGGTACTAACACTCTCATTCTCACTTATGGTCTAGAGAGTGGGACTGATTGTATTTCCTGGGTGGACTCCAGTGCCCAAAATTTTAAGTCTGGTGGGTTATCTCAAGTGGTTGAGTGTTGTGAATTAAAAGCAACAACTCATGGGGTCAAATACTCAAGCTAGAAGCCTTTGTAGATATTATTGAACCTCACTCAATGTTCCCATTGACTTAGGTTTCCAAAAATGCAACTGGTCGATTTACCTCTTGTACCATCCTCAAAACGATTATTCTCTCATTAACAATGTAAATTCAAGTGTGCAGAGTTAATCACCATCCTCTCCCTTTCATTCAATCTCGATGTCACCTAACCAATTCCTCCAATCGGTCTCAACATCACTGTAAATCCCTCCGCTTGGTCTCAGAGTCATTATAAATACCCTCTCTCGGTCTCAGAGTCACTCTAAATCCCTCCACTCGGTCTCAGAATCAAAGGGGACCAATGATATAAATATACAATGTAGGAGGCATTGGTACCCAAGTCACTATAAATCCCTCTTCTCGGTATCATATGTAGGTCTCGTGTGTAGGGGAAAGTATCAGAGTTTGTGGTAGCGAGAGTTTGCACCATGACAAGTATCAGAGTTTGTGGGAGCGCGTGGAGATTTTGGTGCCAGTATTAGAGGGCATGAGTTACATATGTTAAGGGTAGCAATAATTCAAATAATAAATTTGGATTATCATATGTTAAGTATGAGAGCGCGTGGGGGCATAATATTGGTTTATATCACATATGACGAATTCTGAAACCACTAATTTTTACCAAATTTCAACACTATGTGTAGGCTAAAGAACTTAGTGTGTATTGTTAGGTGTTTTCCTTATTTTCATTTGTTTTTTCATGCAAATTAACTATTTATTTTGTAGGTGCAAAGATCAAAATGTAGGCATTATTAAAGTATGAGAACAAGCATAACACATGCTAGCCAAATTGTTGTGGTAGTGGGATAGAATTGTTTTCTTGTTATAGCTAAAAACATTGTGCATGTTGCCAAGAGATTTTGGAATAAATATATCACTCTGACATGATAATCCATATACATATCACTCTTACATGATACTATATGCTATAAGTATCTCCTTATGGATCATAACTCCTCCTTTCACTTAGTGAGGGGATGCCTAGTGCATTTGGGGGAACTACTATTCTATTTGACCACTAGTCCATTTGGTTCTCTCTCTGGGAGTTGAAAGGGTGAATATGGAATTGACCTACTATATTTGAATGATTCACATCTCAAAAGGCCCAACTGTCTAGATTGCATCCACATAGTGTGGAACCTTGTCACTGAGACTCATGTGGATTTTTGTTAGATCACATCATGGGAGATTGTTATTTCCAAAACCATGGCCTTTTTGGGAATGAAAGGCAACTTGCCAAATTTGGTGGGAAATATAACTATGTTGTGAGTAAGGAACTGGAGGGGCTAATGGAAAGTGTCTAATGGGACCTTATGATGAAGACAAGAAAGCCTGGGTTGAAAAACTGTTCCATTTACTACAAGTGGAGGATGTTTGTTGTGCAAGAGGTGATTGATTGCATGCTTTATTGCATTTTTTCAAGTTGGATTATAGGCCCACCAAATAATTCTTAAAATCCATAAACAATAAGGAGGTTAGGGATTACATATCTAACCTAATAAAAACCTTGGGCCATATGACTAAGAAGAGATTGATCACAAATATGTGGATCATTACAATATGGTCTTCTAGTGTCAATGCTTCTCACCATAGCTATGCGAGGCTAATTTAAAGTGTTTGTGTGTTTTTCGGTGCAAGATATAGGAAGATAAGAGGTCATCCTTTGACTTATCCCTATTCTTGATCAATCTATCCATGACCCTTGATGAAATGGTAGATGATAAATCCCCTAGACTCGATAGCTTCTTTTGATTTCTTACAAGGCTACTTGGAATTTTGTTTCTTGATCTACTTTGTGTATATAAGGAGGCCTTGCACCATCACTCTCTCAGTATGGGAATCAAAATAGGGAATATTGAATTTATCCCTAAAGTATGGGACCCATAGGTAATCATGAATTGATGACCCATTACTTTGTTCAATACCTCCTATAATATTCTATCCAAAGTGCTAGATCTATGGATAAAAAATATGATTCCTAATATCATTCAACTTGAACAAAGTATCTTCATTTAGGGGTGTTACATTCTAGAAAATGTTATTGCTATGTGAGAGGGTATGGAATGGGCTCAACTTGGATGCCCACCCTACATTCATTGTTTATCAATATTGACTTTGAGAAGCAATATGATAGAGTGGAATGACCCTTCATTTTGGCCATGCTCAAAGATCTAGGATTTTCTCCATATTTCATTATGAGTGTGGAAACCATCTTTCATTAATAATGTGGAAACCCTCTTTATGGATGCCTCAACTTATCTCTCTATTAATCATTGCAATTCAAGTGAAATCGATCTATTTGGATCCATCTAAAAATGTTGTTGGCTAGCTCTAAGCTTGGCGAGAATGGTAAGATTCTTCTCAGGCATAGACCATGAATTGATGGTAATGCCAGAAACCCCATTTTAAAATTGAAATTCATATAAAAAAATAGTAGAAGAAATTACCATTTTTTGTGACAATGATGGTATAGGCCATTGGGTCTCCTCTATCGCTCGATCTATGGATTCCTCTTCATAGGAGGGATACTAGTGATCTCTGATGAAGTCATGGGTTCAAATCCTAAAATAAAACCCTACAAAGAGTGAAATGTAGAGCCGATACTCACCATTATTGGTCCCCTAAGCACCATCTTTCTCCTTGCTCCGAGTCAACGACTCGATTTACCACTCGATATCCAACAGACTATGTCTATAGAAATGGAAGTGATGCTTTCTTTCTCCCTCGGTTTCGTGCTCAATTATCTCCTTGCGACCCTCAGTCTCGGGCACATGTAGTGATATCACAATGGAGGGTTTGGTTTTGTGATATACAAAATAACGATGTTTCATGGATTTCACCAATAGGACAATGCCACATGTCCCAAGTGTGGAAAATATAATATCCCTTAAAAAACAAAACAATGGCCATGATCTCTCTATGACTAACCTTTCCAATAAATACCAATTCAACCTAACTCTATAATTGGTAGTTTTGATACTCCATTCCATGGTGCCCTCGCTCTATGATACACTATACATGGTCAATTTTGATGGTAAGGGATTCAATTATCTAGTAATAGCATTGTAATCCAAACTTTCCACAAACCCATTCAACAAAGAATAATAAAGATTAACTCCTTGGAAATAATAACATTGCATGCACAATGCAAGTGAATGAAATGTATGAGCTCAAAATAATTGATTCATGGTGCTCTCATTCCCAAATGCATATGGAATCATTCACCACAACGACATGGAATCAATTACACTTCTAAGATATATCGTAACAAAAACTAACCAAGTATTTGGCATATTCATTAAAACACAAAAATATACATATGTTAATGAAATGTGTCCATGCAACTTTTTGCATATAAACAACATTCTATCCAACCATAAGCATCCAAATTATATACCACCACCATGTTGGAATACGAGGCCACTAAGTGAAGGAACAAGTTTCAATTTTATTTCTCTCACAACCCAACCCATATGATTTCATGCTAAGTGAACAATTCCTACTAGAACACTCCACGTAATTACTCAAGCTCTCCAACCATCCATGGAACTCTCTACCTCTACCTCACAAACAACACTAGGGAAAATATGCCTCCCTCTATGCTCAATGATTCTTCAAAGATATATGGATACCTCCTCTTATTTGCTTCAAAGTCCCTAAGAATCCTCCTCCCATTCAATGTTCTAAATTTGTGCAAAAGGTGTCTATCTATTATTTGTCTTTTTGGTTTTTATTGTGGGAGTTTTACTTGGATTCTCAAAGATCTATGAACCTAAAATACACAAGTTTCCAATATTTTTAGGTTTCCCACCCTCTACACTCTCTTATATCCTTTTATACCCATCTAGGGTATTTTCACTTTCTCTTCACAATGCACTCTCTCATTCATTCTCCCATCCCAAGGTTATTGGTTCCCAAAACAAAACTACAGTCCTTGCATCAATAACTTGGAGCACCAATAAAAGTGTACTTCCATGCATAGTGAGCATCCCATAGCATGAATTCCTTATAGAATGAATTCTAAAGGGGAAATGAGAAGGTTTAATATAGGTATGACATTTTTTCTAACATGAGGAAACATGTGACTCTTACACTTGTACTCAGTTCCATGCATTCATAACAACATGAAATGCTTTCCTCACCAACCTCTTGCATTCATTCAATGATTGGTTTAATGAGTCAATGGAAGTGTATTGCTTCATTTAAGGCACATGGGTGATACCTAAGGCTAACACTTTTCAATATAGGATACACTTTCCCATAGATTCCATTGCATCTTCCCCAATAGTGGAATCATAACACCTCTCCTTCACATGCTCCCATCAACTAGATTGGGCCATTTTATATTCAAAATGATATACAAAGATTAATCCTACCATGGAAATCCTATGACATGGTATACATATGCATAATTAGAGCATGCATTCCTAGTCATTCATTAGTCAGGCCTTGTCCTTGATATTTGCACTAGAAATATTTACCATTCATTTACACAATTACAACATAAGATCATTATATTTTGGTGCACATGGATAGAAGTTCTTCATAGAACCAAACATTTTCATTTTATACATAGTATGACCAATACATTCTAGGGGTCAAAATTGGGGTCATTATAGTTATTTAGAAAAAATTTGATGGAATTGCACATAAAGGGAGCAACAACTATTCCATTGATCCTAATAAAGAGGATGCTGACCACAATAATGAGGATTAAGGACAATGAGGAAAATTGTAATGATGATGAGGACGGTGATAAATATGAGGAGGATGATGAATAGCATGAAGATGATGCTAGATAAATGCTCTAGTAGTTGTGAAAGAGCATATTATATTAATGTTAATAATTGAACTAATTACATGTTTAATAATTGATATTATAGTTCAACCAAATTCCATTATGTTATGAATTTGTATATTGTACTTTGTACAATATCAAATGTGTCGGGTTCATTCATTAATCTACCACATACTCCTAATCCACCCTTAAAGGCCCTAGTATAGGTTATTTCTCATCCATGTTGTAAATTCATTGTTTCTATGCATATGAAACAATTATATATAGTTGTATTCCTTTCATACTAGGAGTCGTGTTTATCATGTGGGTATGATAATCAAGACATAGTTGTGGGGATTGGAAATTTCCTAAGAACAAATCCTACTGACACTTTTCACATTGCTCCTTTAGGAAAAGGATATGAAAAAGTGAAGGTCCTTTGTGTAAATGATCCATAATTCTCACTCTCCAAAACCAAATCAGAAGTTTATTGGATAAGTAAAAAACATGGTCACTTCTTGGCCTATGGATAACTTAGTGAAGTTGTCAATGTTGGTTGAGGTAAGTCGACACACTGGTTAAGAATTGAAATTAATACCTTTTATTGAGGTTTTTATATTCTTTAATAATTATTATGTTTATAAGAATTTAAATTTCATGACACCATTAACATTTAGAAACTATTATGTAGGATGTACTTTAAATGTGTGTACATATGGAGAGATTGGTATTTCGATTATTATTATGATAAGACAAAGAGAATGAGGAAAATCATAATAATAAGAAAATTCATGATTTTAAATTTTACATTCTTAAGTCAATTTTCCATTATATTAAATCATTAATTGTATATTGTAAATATGTACATGTGTTTTTATTGAAGACATATATTTTTGTTATTCACTATTTTAATATGTTAAATGTATTGATAATTTTCATGTCTTTTTATTTTCTCTATTTCTGTTTTGATGAGATTTAATTAGTCATATATTTATTATTCTAGTAATCAACATTGGTCATGTGCCTATATCTAATTGTTCTTCTCTTTGGTCACCTTTTCCTTCTTAGTTCTCACATGACCATGTCTTCTTTGACCCCTTTTCATGACCTAACCTCGATAAATATTTATGGACTATATCACAAGTTTGTAAAAATACATTAATACTCGATAGACAATTAATCGAAAAATTGCACAAGCTTCATCGATTATTTGATCTTATCTTTGATTTTTTCTCTCATCTAAGCTATTGACCATGTTCCACTTATTGGCCACCCAGTTATAGACCATTCACTTATGTGGGTATAATATAAGTAATATTTGAGTCTTGAAACCCTCCCATACTGTCAAGGCATGAATCTAGTGCAACCATGTCAAATTTCAATGACAACAGGAAAAGTTTTAGAAAATTTCAACGTTGGCCCCATTAACTGGTCACTTTGTGGGGTCGACGAGAATCAACACTTATTCTAGTAATAAACACTGGTCATGTGCCTATATATAGTTGGTATTCTCTTTGGTCACCTTTTCCTTCTTAGTTCTCACATGGACATGTCTTCTTTGACCCCTTTTCATGTCCTAACCTTGATAAATATTTATGGAATATATCACAAGTTTGTAAAAACACATTAATAATTGATAGACAAGTAATTGAAAAACTACACAATCTTCATCGATTATTTGATCTTATCTTTGATTTTGGCTCTCATCTAAGCTATTAACCATATTCCACTTATTAGCCACCTAGTTACAGACCATTCACTTATGTGGGTATAATATGAGTAATATTTGAGTCTTGAAACCCTCCCATACCGTCAAGGCATGCATCTAGAGAAACCATGTCAAATTTCAATTACTACAGGAAAAGTTTGAGAAAATTTCAACGTTGGCCCCATTAACTGGTCACTTTGCGGGGTCAGCGAGAATCAACACTTATTCTAGTAATAAACACTGGTCATGTGACTATATATAATTGGTATTCTCTTTGGTTACCTTTTCCTTTTCAGTTCTCACACAAACACGTCTTCTTTGACCCCTTTTCATGACCTAACCTCCATTACGAAAATATCTTCATTAACGAATTATGTCGTTTTATAACAATTCATGTGCGTGTGCATGAATTCATAATTACCATCTCATTTTGTTTCGATATTTATCTCTATTACTTTGTGCCTCTTTTGATCATTGTTCATGTTTGTATCACTAATCTGAGTATTACTGTCATTAATTTAGGTTAGTTTATAGGTTAATTTAGTTTAGTTTGGTTTATAGGTTAATTTTGTTTGTAAATATTTGTTTATCAATTGTAAAACAATTGGAACTTTTCTCGAACAACCCTCCCAAAAGTATTCAATTCTTAATATTGATTACAAAAATAATTAAAAAAATGTAGCATAGGATACAAAAAAATGAAATAAACTTAAAAACATGTAATTAACCCACATAAAATTTTATTTAAAGAGAATAATTCATACAAATTAAAATATCTAGTAAGATACCTCATCCAACGCAACATTTGTATCATCCTTATTTTGTATCTTCTTCTTGATCATCCATCTCGACATCTATATCAACATCTGGGTTAGAAACAATGTTGAAAGGATTGATGATATCATCATCGTCATCAATGTCATTTTTCGATCATATATTCATCGATATCATCATCAAGAACTAACGCATTGTCTCCTATGCCTGGTTCATCTTATTCGTCTTATTAATATGTTGATCCATATTCTTCTTGCTCTAGCTCTACATCATCTTCTTCATCTACAATATGCTTTACTGGCCTTCCTCTTGGATCATATCTAACAACAAATGACCAATCCCTCTTACATGGAACCTTTGAGTAAAAGACTTGTTCACATTGACTTGGAAAAACATAGCGGTCATTTTCTTTTTCAAAAGCCATTGTTTTAATCATCAGAAATCCATTTCCATGTTGAATGACAATTGTTTCCTCATCATGTTCATGCATTCGTAACCTATACCATTTGACATTGAACAAAAGTAATTTGAAGGAATTAAAGTCAATCTCAATTATGTCATTCAAAAACCCATAGTATCTATTTTCAGATTCTTGAGGATGTTTGTCACTCCTATAAGAAACATTAGTGACCTGGAATACTACAATTATCCCACTATCATAAGTTTTCCTGGTTTCATCCAACTGTTTGATGCGAAATTTATGGCCATTGCACCACATAGACAAAAAAAATCTCAAAAAATGTATATGACCAATATATAAATATGAATACTAAAATTATTAATTACCTTAATGAAGGTATGGCAATCATGTGTTTTTACCCCACCAAATTCACCTTTCTTCGTTAAGATATTCTTTATTTTTGAAAAAAAACCCGTGGGAAATTTAATTCTTTGAATTACCTCTTTTACACCATTACTTTGATTCTCTGTTAATAACCGTGGAAGGTTATTTTGGTCTCCATCACTATTTGATCGGATCACACTTTGCATTTCATGATCGACTTCATGAATGACATTACAAATTTTGACAATTTTTTCTTTATCCCTCTTGCCATCTATGATTCGCCATAATGTTTTTGTCACATTCTCCCTAATATGTATTGTATCAAACAAATGAACTATTTTTAGCTCCTCATAGTAAGGAAACCTCATTAATTGAGTGGGATAACATTTCATTCCTCGTGGAAGCCCATTATTACTACCTTCACAACGATGACATTGATGAAGCATACAAAAAATCAGAACATTATTTATGATCAAATGCGGTATAATAAATTGAATAATTAAAATAAAATTTCAAAACATGATTCCATTTACGATACATAAACAAAATGCGTACCTCGGGGATTAATTCTATCATATGCCAACTTCCATAGGCGAGGTGGCATTCTTTGTGGTTTTAGTCCAGTCTCTTGTTTCCCATTGAAAATATCTTTTTCAGTAGTATGATACTTATGGTTCTTAGAGAGGAAGTGTCTATACTCATCAAACACCTCATTTCCTAACCTTTTTGACCGACGAGATTTCATCTTAGGACCACAAACTGGACATGCAAATTTATCCTTTGTTTGAAGACCCGCAACAGATGGATTAATGTGAATTATTAATATACGAAAGGATTATTTAAACAACATGCATGAAATCTTCAACTAATTATATACTATTCAAGCGTGCAATATGGAATGTTACATACCAAAAAAATGTGTTAGTCCCAGGGAATCATGAATTGTCCATAAAAGTATTCCACAACATTGAAATCTCTTCTTCCCAATTGGTTTATAGATGCCATACATAGTGATGCCCTCCCATAACTTTATTATCTTGTCGATAAGAGGCTCAATATACACATTCATATATTTAACTTGGTACTTACCTAATTGTTTGAAATTACACAGAATTACTACCATGGTATGCATATTTATGTAAATGAATAAATAAAATATATTATGCAAAAAAAGAGACAAATGAAAAATTTACATTCTTAAAATTAATGTAAAAAAATACCTGGATCAATCATTGTCAACATTATGTGCTCCCTATTTATTGACATCCAAGGAGGAATGTTATTGTTGATAACAAAAATAGGCCACACTGAGTAAACAAACCAAAGCTCTCCAAATGGATTAACAGAGTCAGTTGCCAATGAAATCCTAACCTTATGAGATTCATCTGTAAATTATGGAAATTTTGAAGCTATTTCCCTAAATGCATAACCATCCGCAGGTATTCGAAGAACACTATATTCAATTCTATTTCGTAAATTGTGCTATGCTTTGGCACACGAACAATCACAACAAACATGGAATTATGGGAATATGCTGGAGAACCTTTTGAGTCACCATTTTTGTTACTTGATCGGTTCGATATCTACCAATACCACATACTAGGAATTTTGTTTTTGATGCATGTTGTCCATAATATATAATATGATCACCAGGACATGCATCTATACTTTGATACTCCATTTCAATGTCTTTCATAATGGAATGTAAATCTCGATATGTGTGAGATAAAATATTTGACGAGGGTAACACAAATTCACCTAACAATATAAAATAAAATAAAATAACTAGTTAATGTAAAGAATACTAATTGTAAATATTTCATTTTTATTTTACACATTAATTAACACTAAAAAAAGGGGAAAAAGTCAACCCTTATGTAGATGTGATGAAACATATTACATACCTTAGAATCTGTGTCATACAAGTGTTCGACAAATGATTCATAATCTTTAAGTTCACTAGCAACAATGTAGTGGAGAGAATGTTTTCTCTTGACCCTTTATAAAGTCATTTATTTGCCTTTTCAATCAGAGGTTCATCATAAATACCATCACTATTATCCCCATGATCCTCATCTGGATGACCGAATAAGTCTTGTATCATTTGATTTGTCCCATCATCTTGAACTATGTTATTATTTTCATCTACTTCCATGGGATCATTAACTTGATCTTCATTATCCACTTCATGTTCCTCATCTTGTACAACATCATTTTTTCTATTGCTTGGTGTTTTCTGTAGAAAGTTAGGGGGCAACTCTAACTTTATAATTACAAACAATCATGCAAAATTAGTGCATGTATAAAAAAGTATAAAAGTTTGGGAATACAATCAATATTAAAACACACACACACACACACACACACACATAATTACCATGGAACAATATTCATTTTATCCCCCGTCCATGTGGCCATATTTTCTACAATGTTTTTTAGTTGTTGTTATTAAAAATCTTTCGAGCCGTCAATCAATATTAAAACACACACACACACACACACACACACACACACACACACACACATATATATATATATATTGTTGGATTACTGAGAGGGGGGTGAATCAATAATAGAGCAATTTAATCATTTTTTCACCATAACATAGTAATGCAAGTGTTATATCAATGTAGCATTATCATCCAATAGTTGCATAGTAAATAAACAATGAACAAATGAGAAATCAAACACATACACAGTACACTAGTGTTTTACATGGAAACCCAAAGAGAGAGAAAACCACATAATGATTTTTATTATATGTCTTTAAGAATTACATTCATTGGAAGCACGAACTTCCTTTTTTTTCTAGCTGTAACTAGAAGGAGGCTACAACCCCCTATGTTATCCGGATAAAACCAGAAGGTGGCTACAACCACTTGTCCTTGCCCCATCCAACCGCTCTGAAATATAAAGTCCAAATGTAGACAACTTGTCACTGTCACTGAATCAACCACTGTGACTGTCAACCTGTCACTGAATCAACCACTGCGACTGTCAACCTGTCACTATCAACCTGTACCAATTACCTGTAACAACCTGTACCAATCAACCTGCACCAAAGAACCTGTACCAATAAACAAGACCAACATGTACCATGCATCAACCATGCATCAACTTGTACTCAACCTGTACCATCAAAAAGTGCATCAACCATGCACTAAACCTGTACAAATAAATTGTCACAACAACCCATCCAAACAACCTATCACAACAACATGTCTCATCAATCTTATCAACCAAAT
>JASDQU010010613.1:38422-49508 GCA_032191745.1 Picea mariana | reverse complement strand
ATGTGAATAACCTGTTAGCATTCTTAGATCATAATTGTTGTTACAGTTCAGTTCCTTTTTGTCAAATGCGCATTAGTGTGTCTCATGAGAATCAGAAGTCAAGTGTTGTATACTGCTGGAGAATTGTCTTTCTGTACTAGATAAAAATTTTCTTTCAACAATAAGTAATTAGAAGTGTGAATTTACTCCTTGCAACTAAAGTAGATTTCCTCTCTGCAATTAACATAAAATTCCTTTCTGCAAGGATAAAATAGAAAATCAGAATAAGATAGATAATCTAGGATTCTTATACACTCATCAATCTAGATTTCAATTAAGCAAGCGTGATTTCAATCCTACAACAGTAGATTAGAACTCCAGCTGTGTCAACAACTTGTGCTAGTGTTTAGTTTTCCAAAACTCTGTCTTCTTTCAATATTGCAACTTGATTAATGTTTTTTTTCATCAATCTAGCATAGACTGTGCACAATTATCTTGCAATAAAAAAAATTCCATGGGTTTGACAATTTATATTGAACACCTTAATTATCTATTTATTTAGACAATTAAAGTGCCCAACATTTTGGCGCTGTTGCCGGGGAAGATAATTATAGATTTTTGTAAGCACATTAGTTTTCTTAGGAATGAATAAGTCTGCATGAATCGAGGAACAAGAGGACGTATTCCCAAAAATACTAACCCTACAGTTACCGAAGGATGTGGAGGAAGGAACCCTGCACTGGGAAGACCAAACTTTGTTGATGAGATTATAGCCAGAGTAGATTCTTCTTCAGGATCTATATTCCATCTTTCAAATCCTCCAAGGAGACAAATTCCTCAGTCATCTGAACTGCCCTAGCTCGAAACATTGCTTTCATCAAGGGCTGAAGCTGAAATTTTGTCACCAACAAATCAGCAAGCAATGCTGGAGAATATTGAAGATCGAGGAAGTATAGCTTGGCCAAGAGAAAGACCAGAAGAAGCTGTTTATTAGATTAACGGACATATAGTCAATAAGGAAGAGTGGGACACTTACCATATTGAGTGGAGCGAGAGAAAAACCATGGAAAATCAAGGAGATAATGAAGAGGATTTCAACCGAGAGGAGCCACAGAACAATGAAGATCAGGTACATGATGAAAATACTATCTCTACCCTGGTTTTTCCTATTACTAATATTCCTACAAGGGGGATAACCACTATGAAGAACATACCTCTTTAGTCCTACCAAATTTCCATAGATTGTCTACGAAGGATCCAGATGAGTTTCTGTTTGAATTTGATATTCTGTGTAGAAGCTATGACTACACTACTACTGCGTAGAAACTTAAACTATTTCCAGCCACATTGAAGGGAAATGAGTTAAGATGGTTCATGAGCCTTGGAGGAGAGAATATCTCAACATGGGTACACATGAGGCATCTTTTCCTAAAAAAGTACCAAGACTACTATCGAACAAGGGAACGAAGGGAGGAACTATTCAAGATGTCTCATAAAGAGGATGAGACCCTTGAAGATTTTGTAGAGTGACACTAGTACAATCTACAAAGGTTTGGACATCCGGATGTGAGTAAGGACATTATGAAAACTATTTTTCTAAAAGGGGTTAGAGATGATTGTTTAGACATGCTGAATATGCTTGGCAAGGGAGATATATCTAAGGAATCCTATGAAGACATTGTAAATCTTTGCAAGAGATTTTCTCGAGGAACTACAAGGAATAAGTCAGTTACCAAGGATATGACTTTTTCAAGGGTACAAAAATCAGCCAATGGAGGGGAAACAAGAGCATAAATAGGTAATCTATTAGAAGATTTAAAAACAGAAATGATTAACTCTTTTGCTTCACAAATTGATACTCTGCAGATTAAACAAAAACAAATAGAAGTAGAAAAGGCATTGTCCATTTTTTGTCCAAAGTGTAGAGACAAACATCCGAAAAGGGAATGCCCACTGAACAATGTGCAGGTATGTCTTATTTTTTAATTGGATCATCCTACTAACAAATGCCCCTCTTTACCAGGTGTAAAAGCATCAATGAAGGAGACTAATGAAGAAGAAGAGGCTGCCTATCTAATTACACAAAGAAGACAATGGAAGCCAAGATGCCAAGGTATGAACTCTCAATTCTCTCCTACAACAATTAATTATTGGAACAATCAACTACCTTATGGCCAGATGAATGCTCCCCCTCCAAATCAAATTGTCCCTCCTTATCAAGATTCCAATGCATGGTTACCTATACCCCAACAATAGAGTCACCATGGGAAATGGAACCCATATTGGAGAGCCCCTCAACAACAACTTAGCTATCAAAACCATCAACCGAACCTCTATCAACAACAGTTCCAACCCCCGTATTAGCAACAACAACTGCAGTTACCTCCCAATGCCCCACAAAACAATCCTCCCTTATGACCTCAGATGCTTTTGCAACCTAACCCAAACCCAAATAATAAGGCCATTCAGAATATTGATATATATATAATGTGCCAACTCTGTCTTTTACTCCTATGCCTTGTGATGAGATAAAATTAAGATTAGGGAGAATAGTCAAGCCCATAATTGAAGATGCTCCATCTTCAGAATCAGACAAGGAATCAGGAGAAAAACCATCTGCCGATATAGAAGAAATTGACCAACCTGTTAAAGAACTAGCAGATCCCCCATTCCCTAAAAGATTGGAAATCACCAAAATTGTGGAGTTACCATCCTTCAATCTCTTAGGAGAATTGCAAAACCTGCATGTTAACATTCCACTATTGCAAGAAATTAGAGATGTCCCTATTTATGCCAAGACTGTGAGAGATCTTTGTATCAGAAGACTTGGAAGGAAACCTAGGGACCCCCTCATAGTGCATGTAGTGGGGGACTTGTCTGAATTGATGTTAGGCAAAACCCCACCCATTAAATATGGTGACCCAGGAAACCCTACACTCACTATCAAAATTGGCCAAACACCTATTCCCCATGTGTTAGTTGACTTAGGGGCAACAATTAATATTATGCCCATAGAAACTACACATTTGTTGTAACTCAGAAAACAAGTCCGACCTACTCCTACTGTTTTAGAATTAGCTGATCGTTCCACCATCATACCAGAAGGAGTAATCGATGATTTAGTATTTTAGTTGATTCATGGGAGTATCCTGCTGATTTTTTCATTTTGCAACCCAAAACTTGTCTGGCGGGCCACCCTCTAATCCTAGGAAGACCATGGTTAACTACATCTGATGCCTTCATTGGTTTTAGATCTGGTTCCATGACCATCTCCGATGGTTATGACACGAAAAAACTTACCCTGTATGCTCATGCTACACCCAATATGGAACCTGAAAATTCTTTATGGATGGACATGGAGGATGAAAGCGCTCTGCCTGTGTTAACCATAGGAAAATCCCTATTCAAAGACGAGACAGAGGATGAGTTAATTAACTGTTTTATCTGTGACCCCTCTACTGTTACTTAGAAAACACACCATCGATTGACTGGAATCTTTGACCCTATTTCCCAAGAGGAGATGAGCCCAGAAATGTTCTCTGAAACTGCTGTAAATCAAATCGATTCAGCTGTAACAACAACCACTGTAATAACAACCACTGTAACAACAACCATTGTAACATCAAACATTGTAACAACAAATGCTGAAACAATAACAACCGAATTATTTCCCAAAGTTAGTTCTAAGAGCATCACTGTAGAAATCGAACCTGGAAAAACCTTGAAGATCAATCCCGATTTATCTATTGCTGAAACTCGCCGATTGATGAAATTACTAATTGAACATAAGGAGGCATTTTCCTGGGATTACATGGACATGAAAGGAATTTCTTCTGAATTATGCACCCACCATATATACATCAAGGAAGAGTGCCAACCCATTTTCCAACCCCAAATGAGGATGAACCCTAATCTTAAAGAAATAGTTAAAGAGGAACTCCATAAACTTCTCAATGCTGGATTCATCTATCCTATATCATCCAATGAGTGGGTTTCACCGTTGGTAATTGTACCTAAAAAGAATGGTAAATGGAGTGTGTGTGTGGACTATAGAGCCCTAAATAAGGCCACGTAGAAGGATCATTTCCCTCTGCCATTTATTGATCAGGTTCTAGACAACCTAGCTGGGAAAAAGTTTTTTTCTTTCCTAGATGGATTCAGTGGCTATGACCAGATAAAAATTGCTCCATAGGACCAAGATAAAACCACCTTTACCAGCCCTTGGGGTACATTTTCCTACAAGGTTCTCCCATTTGGCTTGTGTAATGCGCCAGCCACTTTCCAGAGAGCTGTAATTGGTATTTTTTCTGATATGGTGAATGACTGTATGGATATATTCATGGATGATTTTACACCTTATGGTATTGATTTTGATCAATCTTTGACTAATCTGGAGAAAGTGCTCAAAAGATGTATACAGTCTCATCTTTCTTTAAGCACAGAAAAATGCCATATGATGATGAGCGAAGGTGTGGTGCTGGGACACTTTATTTCTTATGCAGGAATTCAGGTAGACCCAGCCAAAATCTAAGTAATTTTGGACATTCCAACTCCAACAACTCAGAAAGAGGTAAGAAGTTTTTTAGGACATGCTAGATATTACAGGAGATTCATTAAATCTTTTTCCAAACTTGCCTCTCCCTTGTTTTTCCTATTAAAAAAAGATGTTGACTTTCATTGGACTGACAATTGTGAATTGTCTTTTACAGATCTGAAACATAAATTATCCACAACTCCCATTTTGAGAGGGCCCAATTGGGCTTTGCCTTTTCACATTTCTTCAGATGCCTCAGACACTGCAATTGGTGCAGTACTAGGGAAATAGAAGTACAAAGAACCCTATGCTATCTACTATATCAACAAGAACATGGCTCATGTTGAGTTAAATTATACAGTTACTGAAAGAAAATTCTTGGCAGTAGTTTGTGCAATCAATAAATTCAGGCATTATGTCACTGGTTATCCTACCTTTATTCATACTGATCATATATCAATTAAACATCTGATGAATAAACCTATTACTAATGCGAGAGTAACAAGATGGTTGTTATTACTTCAAGAATTTGACATCACTATAGTAGATAGAATTGGGAAAGAAAACGTGGTTGCTGATTTTCTCTCAAGAATGCATATAAATGATGATAATTCACCATTAGATGATTCCTTTCCAGATGAACATTTGTTTGTCATATCTGCTCACTCACCTTGGTATGCCAACATTGCTAATTACTTGGTTGCAAGGAAGGAACCTCCACATATCTCCCCAAGAGAAAGAAGGAAAATCATTCAGAAGAGTGCTCAGTATAGTTGGATAAAGGGATATCTTTTCTACACAAGCCCAGATCAAGAAATTAGGCAATGTGTGAGGGATGATGAAGTTTATGAGCTGCTCAAAGATTTCCATGATGGCCCTTGTGGGGGTCATTTTGCTAATAAAAGGACTGGACATAAAATTTTAAGGATGGGCTATTTTTGGCCCACCATATTTCAAGATGCCAAGAAGTATGTCCAGGCCTGTGACAGTTGACAACAAATGGGTCAGCCAAATCATAGGGATGAGATGCCTCTCCATACTCAAGTAGTGTTAGAGTCTTTTGAGAGATAGGCCATGGACTTTGTAGGGCCCATTAACCCACCGTCTAATCATAAATTTTATATATTGGTCTGTATAGATTACATGACCAAGTGGGTGGAGGAAAAAACACTCATCAGGGCCTCAAAAGAAGCTATCTTAGCATTCTTGTTTGAAGATATCTTTGATAGGTTTGGAATTCCTAGAGAATTAATAACTGATGGAGGACCCCATTTCACATCACATAAGTCTGAATCCATACTCAATCAATATCATGTTTTACATAGAACAACTTCTCCATACCATCCACAAGGCAATGGCCAAGTAGAAAGTACCAACAAATTCATAAAAGCTATTCTTACTAAGACGGTGAGAGAACATTGTAGGGATTGGTCTGATATATTGCATGAATCTCTATGGGCTTATCGAACTACTTGGAGGAACACAACTGGGTTTTCTCCTTATGAGCTTGTATATGGAAAAATCCCTGTTTTCCCCATTGAATTCGAAATCAAAACCTTAATAACTGCATCAACAGTCAACCTCGACTTGACTATGGCACAAAAGTCTAGAATGAAGAAAATCAATGAGCTTGATGAAAAGCGTTTGGACGCTATTCATCAAACCACAGTGATTCAACATCAGAGAATAAAATGGCATGATTGAGTCATCAAAAAGAAATTATTCCAAAAAGGGGATTGGGCTCTGTTGTATGATTCACGCTTTAAAGAATTTCAGGGTAAGCTGCATACATGATGGCTTGGACCTTATGAGGTAGACACTATTTTTCCCAATGGGACAATCAGGTTAATTGCTATTGACGGATCCAATACACAATTATATGCAAATGGTCATTGCTTACGCCTGTATCAACGTCCACTTTCCAAGGAAGAATTTAAATCGAGATGCATCGTTGATACAAATTACCAATTTTTAAAGGGAATGGAGCCTGCTCCTTCCCCTTCTGAACTTTAGGACATTTTGTTTTCAAATAAAATTTTGTATATGAATTAGTTGTGAAAATTTGAAAATTTTATAATTTTGCTTCACGCATTTTCATCTCTTTTTTTTTTCTTCATTTCTCTAATAAATTTAGCCTAGAAAGGTATCAGGTAGTTGCTTGTGTGCAGATAAACTGAAGAACATCAAGGTAGATTACAACAGAAGACGCCAAAGGATTAGGTTTTGGAATTTAAAAAACTTCCTAAGAACTAAGTATTTCTGTGTTTTGGCCGATTTAAATGTTGTTACACCCTTTGGACGATTTACATGCTGTTACCCCTTTTGGCCACTTTCCCTGCTGTTACACCCCTTGGCCGATTTGCATTCTTTACACCTGTTCCCGACTCTTTTGCCCTGCATGCTGTTACACCCTTTTATGACAAATTGGCCAATTTACATATTACTACACCTAGTGCCATAATTCCGACCAAAATATCTGTTGTTACACCTACTGTTATTTTTCCTTTTGGCTAGTTTCTACGTTGCTTCACCACCTTCTTAGCAGTTCTTTCGTTTCTACATATGGAAACATTGATGTTTTGTCAAGATTTCCACCATTTTTCCAAAATTACTTTATGCTCTCTCTGTACCACAAAGAGCCGCTTCATCATTACTTAAACTCCACATTTGTAGCTTTTCAACTGTTCAACCATATAAGGACTCCACTCATGCTCCACTTGTCATATCGTCATTTCTCATGTTCAAGAGTCATCTCCCATTATTATAGCCACTCCGTGCAGATCAAATGGCAGTTTGATAGTGCAGTTACTCCGACAACTAAGTTCGGGTGGTAAGTTACGAGATACACTACTAATCTTACATGTTTAATTGATATGGATATGAAAGCACGCTTTAATGACTATTTGACTGATCGTCCTAATTGGTTAAAACGTGAGCCAATAATATTAGTTGGGGGGGGAAAACATCCACGTTGACCTAACCAAAAAAAATTCCCTTTTTATATTTCACCTCTGCCACCTTCTATCCCCGCTTATTTTTGTTGTGACATTGCGTTCTTCATGAAAATCCACGATCGACTTGCTCTGTCTCTGGTTTAGGTGTTGATATCTCCTCCTAATTTACTGTCTAATACAAATACACTGTCATGGGAGGAATGCCCATGAGATATGAGCCATAAAATCTCAATACATTGCTGCTACACCCAGATGTTTATCAAATATGTCTACAGGCTAACTGGATTCCCTATTTTAAGAAGTTGCAGGGGTTTAATGAAACATAAGTCTTAGAGTTTAGTCAAAATCTCGCAGATGGCTATTCAATGGTGCACAGAGTGTGGATTCTAGTAACATAAGAGAGCATAGTGGTTATGATAGGTTTGCCGACCACATGAGTCAAATGGTTTAACATGAAAGCACATCTTCTCGATGCACAAAAGAGTTTTCTCATGGGATATGAGTGAGTACAGACCAAAGGCCGTGATGAAGATGTCAGTTCCTTACCAGAGCCATGGGGGAAGGTACCATAATTTGTAAAAAGGTACATTACATGTGAAGGGATATATCAAGTTGTTTATTTTTCTGATTTTGTTCTACTGTCACATTTGTGACATCAGAAGCTAATCAACATCCCTTACCACCTACTTCAATCCCTACATAATATGGCTCAATTTGTTAAGAAATCCAAGCACCCCATGAATTGTCTTTCAAATCATAGACTAATAGGATTATTGATTCATAATGGAATGGAAATTCCTAATGACCCATTACCTGAGCCAATTCTTGTGCCTGCTGTTACAGCCGACCCAGAACAGTCAAATCCTATATCCTCGACAGCACCAGCAGTTAACACCCCGACTATAACTGCTCTCAAGTCAACTCCGAACACTAAACACAAAATCTAAAGCACCTCTCACACCGCTCATAAACACCTTAATAGTCTTGAACCACAACATTTAAACCCTCTGCCCTTAGTGGTGGTTGATCTAGTAGTCGACAATGAAATCCTTGGACCAAATCATGAGCCTCAGCCCTCTGCTACAATAGCAGTGGTTTAGGAACTCCCTCGGACCCTTAAAGCTAAGAAAAATAAATTCCTTCCTTTTGTCTCTACACTACCCAGGACAATAACTAAGTCAGAGAGATCCACTGTAACAACAGCTCCAACATCCACTGCAACTGCAAGTACCTCGATTCCTTCTCTTGTGGCACCAACAACAACTCAAAATCTACTTGTTGCTGTAACAAAAGTTCTAGTATCTACTGTATCTACCAATGAATCAATTCAGCCAGCCGAATGTCAATCTAGACGAGAATATCAGAAGAGAATTGGAAAAAGAAAATCTCCTAGTGCTGCAAAAGTAGTTTAGACCCCTATTATCACTACTACTGAATCACCTCAGAAAAGAAAACCTAAGCCTACAAGAAGATCTAAGAGGGGCATCAATAGGGTTGTACCCGATGCTTCCACAGAGTGTTCTAAGTATGCTCATACTTAGACCCTACTAGAATTTATGGAGGTACGTATTCCAGGTTTCACCTTGTGAAAGGAATTTCAGGCTACCATTTTATGATTACAGGAGGAATGTACATGAGTTACAGCAGAATCATCGTCTTTGCTTGATGATTCTATGCATCCCTCGATGACTGATGAGGTATAGATTCTACCAGACCCTAGCATTCCAGAATTTCTTCCCTGTATAGTTGTTGAATAACACCCTCCTTCTTCTTGTCAGATTGTTGAAGAAAACCCTTCCTCTCCGAAGCCCACGAAAAAGAAAGACAATTTTTTTGTCTCTACTTTACCTAGGAGGAGAAATCGGTCAACAAGGTATATTGCAACAACAGTGGGATGGATAGATATGGAACATGCAATACCTATTCTTCATCCATTACCCTCCATTACTACAACGACTGCTACACAAGAACCACATCCCTCAGATGACATGGATGTTACACAAGAACCAGCTGCCCAGGAAGAGACTGTTCAACAAGATACCGCCATCCCTAACTTAGCTGTTACACAAGAACCGACTATCCAGGCAAAGACTATTCCACAAGAATTAGTCAAGCCATAATCAATTGTTGCACCAGAACAAGTCCTGGGTGTATCTTCCACACAAGAACCAGTTACACAAACTTACGAGGATGTGCCACTTGCTTAAATTTTTGCTCAAATTGATAAGAATATCCAGGACACAACAAATTCCAGGATTACTGAACTATTAAAAGAAAATGACAGCCTCAAAGCTTTAAGGGATAAATTACAGGTGGCTCGTCAGAACAATCCAGAGGGGATAGCCTTAGACATATTATTACTTAGAAAAGCTGTTATGGACCAACATAGAGAGCTCATGTGCTCTGAATGTGGTAATATCTATTTTGAGGTAGGCTATAAAATAGTAAAAGTACCAGTCACTGGCCAGCCTAAAGAACCAGTCAACCTCTCAGTTAAAACAGAATTTGACCTTACTTCTCCACAAGAACTAGTAAGAAAGAGGAGATTTCTACGTAATAGAGTAGTCGTTGGTTCACCAGCAGCTCAAACAAAAGAAACTCTGTTGCACTATGTTCTTAAAGACAAGGCAAGCAAGACAAATTTTTGAGCTAACATATATTGGGGGTACACATAGTTTTGCATACAAGTACTTAACGAATTGTCTTAGCAGTTTACATGGGAGGAGTCATCTCCCTACTTCAGATTCAGTGATAGGTTTGAAAGTGTTTTTGCATGAGGACATGGAATGTATTTAGTTGGGGGGCATGTTAGGACCCATAAATGTCCCTTTTTCACTATATCTTTTACCCTTTCAAACTTATCATTCCTATGCTAAATGCCTATTTTAATACTGCCAAGACCCTTTTTCCTAAGGTATGAGTCATTAATCTTGCTTTGATATTCTTATTTATTTAACACGTTTGATTGGTAGTATTTCTCATATTTTACCCATAAATGCACAACTAATGATCATAATGTGTAGAACAACCAAGACTTAAAGAAAGATCATTGTTGTAACACCAATTGTTACAGCTGTGTGCTAGTCTTGCATGCTGTTACATGACTACAACAACCACACACCTTTCCTGGAAGCTGTCACACTTTCTGCAAGAGACACCCACTTATCCTGGAAGTTGTTACAATGACTGCAACATATGCACACTAATTCTAAAAGATGTTACACTCGTTGCAACAGATGGCCATCGATCCTGAAAGCCGAATCCTGAAGAATGATCCTCTACTATTACATGTTTTGGCTCATGCTGATGCTTTGTCCAGATTTGATGAATATGACAGATCTCTTGTATCTTATGAACATATTGAGAATCTAGGATTATCAAGGCTGTTCTAAGCCCATTTTGAACTAAATGACTCTGTCTTTAAATAACAGAGATTTCGTAATTATTAACAACGGAGATTAGTTGTGGAATTGTGAAGTAAAGTGAAGCAACTTGTAATTGAATAATTTTGGCGATTTTAATAAAGAAGGCGACTTGATTTTCTCCAACCTACTGTGATATCTTTGAGTAGATTCAGTGAGAAGGAAAGGGCCCACCTTCCTAACAGACTCCCCTTTGT